>BPLR01005973.1:0-299493 GCA_021605095.1 Caerostris extrusa
TAAAGGCTCGTTCTCACAGAGGCGAGAAGCGTTTAAGCGACAATTGACCAAGCACTAGTCTCACTGCGTTCGTCTGAGAACCGGTTTAAAATGCACCGCTTCGAGTTGACCAACTTTCAACTCGAAGCAGAACTTCACTGGGCGTACTGCTACTTCTGACGTTTCGCTGTGGAGGGGGTCGAAAAAATTTTCTTGCCTGCCGCATGTCGCGTCGTCGCCTGTCGCCTCGGTGGGAAGGAGCCTTAATACAACCAGTAGAAAAGACATTGACTGTTTTAGCAGCAAACTAAGTCAGTGTCGAGAGACTTTTCTCAGCACTGAAGGCTTATGTAAAGCCATCTTGGATCCCCAATGAAAGAAGATCTTGCAGAAACTATTCTATGATGAAGAATAAATTAGATTTAATGTATTACCAATACATCATCTTTGTGCTTAAAATGTCCTCAGTTTTCTATAGTACTTTGCAGGCTTATCATGTTAGTTTTGCGCTGCTATTTTTAGATATACATCTTTTGTAAGCATATTTAGAGTACGAGGATATAATTTACGTGAATGCAAATACTACACCTTTAAAATTAATCTACCCTAGGATAAAAAAGTTAGGCAAAAAATTTCCAGCTCTTCCGGTTTTATAAGTTTTTACACCGATTACTGACTCTTTACTGAGGTTTAATAAACATTGATCTTTAACAATGAATTTGGAAAATTTGTGAAATAAAGTCATTTATTTTATTTTATTAAATTCAGATTTGTATAAAACTTTTTACATTAACAAAGTATTTTTTTATAATTTTAAAGGTGCAGTAAAACTATGTATACTGACTTAAAAGATAACGTTGTACTCTAAATTTGTTCAAAAAAATATCTTCTTCAGTAGAGCGACAGTCATGGTTATTCCAAGGCTGTCTGCCTACTGGCAGATTTCAGACGGAGGTGTTTTCTTTTTTTATGGGCTGGGGTTGTTAGCCTTACGCACAACGCTATACAGTCCTATTAGATCGGGGACTTACCGATTAAAGTGGATTTTGAACCACTATAAACACCCGTGGTACCGCCGGGACTCGAACTCGAAGTACGTGGCACCAAGCGAAAGGTAACAAAAAAAATATATATTCTGTTAAAATAACAGTACCACATGAATAGTTACCAAATATTATAAAACAGTTTAAAACGAGCAAAGAAGAATATACATTTTATGCAAAAGAAATGCTATATTTGTAACGGCAATAACCTAATTTTCTTAGAATAACTTGAGATCTTTAATTTTGATCCAAGATAACTTTTCATCAGGAGTTAGCTAAATATAATTTAATTATTCTGAACTAACAAATAAAACAGGCATAATCTGTCCTACATTGCCCCTATTGGAATATTATTTTTAAAATCAAAGTTAATTTTTTTCTCATCATTTCGGCATTTAATTTTTGAATATAGGGATGCACACGTAATGTATTATTTTAATACATTGGTTTTTTCTCTACTTTTGGCCATTTAAAAATAAATATATCTTCTAAAAGTGTGATAAATCTCACGGGAAGGAAAATATTCAAGACGGGGCCGCGGGTTGGCCGCTCCAGGCTTAAATTACGCTTTTAAATTTACTCCAGGCTAAGCATTAAATGCTTATTGACTTTGATGTCAAAAACTTTTTTTTTTTGTTAATGCTTTAAAAATCCCTTCTGTAATTTTAAGTTAATAAACGAGATGTTCTAGTGATGATTATGTCATTTTTCTTGGACAGATTTAATATTTAAGAAGTATCCTTCTTGTGGGTCGTGGTTTGATGATCGTGATTTGTAAAATTGAACCTTATTCATTTTCAACTTATTCATTTAACATATTTCAGCAAGTGTTAAGTTTTTGGAATAGCACTGACTGTCCGGAAAACATTCTGAATCCTTATATTATTGAAAATAGCCCGCGAACTGTTGGCAGGTCTTTTTATTTATTTATTTATCTATCTCGGATGTATGATAGAAGTGACCTTGGAATCACCATGACAACCATTTTCCCTAACCTTCGCTTGTATAAATAAGCTCATTTCTGCAGGAAAAGAATTTTCTGTGTTAAGTCATGGAGAGTTTTGCCATTGTGTCGCGTTTTGTTAAATAATTTTTGTGCTTTTGGATGTGTGTATTACTGTCAAATGTTTTTGATAATAAAAGCTGCAATTGTTAGTTTTATTGCTCATCTTTGTTAGTAAACGGTTTTCGTAAATGTTTGTAATGAGTCCTTTTGGCTAAATTTCGGTATTCCTTGCAATATATTTTGTGTAAGTTTTAGTACAATAATTTATTATTAAATCAACATTTTCAAAATCTCAAGACATTGAAGCATCTAATTAATCTAATTTGGCACCTAATTTAATAAAAAACCTTGGAAATAACCAATAGGGTCTAATTAAGTGCATTAGAAATTCTTATCGATATATATATATATATATATAAATATATATATATATATATATATCAAAGTTTATGTGTGTGTCCTCCTATAAGTCCTCAATTTGCATCCAAATTTCCAAAATTGAAAAAGGCATACTTCAAATGTGAAACCTAGATCAACTGAAAAATAATTTCGAAATCGGATTAATAAGTTAAGAAATTATCCAATTAGTTTTTGCGCCAATTTGACGACTTTTTAATAATTGGCGTTATCTTTTACGCTGGTGTATTGTTTGAGTTTTTTTCAAAGTTTTCTTCTCCACTCCCCAGTCTCGGATGTTCGAAATTTGGCAGCCACAGTAATGCTTTAGCATGTCCCAGCTTAAATTTATTGAATGCTCCACTGGTTTTTATTGTTAAATTTACAAAGCTGCCTATGAAAAGAAGCTATTCAATCAGACCAGAATTGATGCTAAACGAATCGCAGGGCGTAGATCTATAGAAAATATGGAGATATTAGAAAATCGGAACGAATCAAATAAGTCAAAGAATTGTCAAAGCTATAGCTGGAAAGTAATCTCATTCATACTGCCTTGATTTTGGTCAGGGAATCATAAAAGAAAGGGAAAAAATTTATTTTTTTTAAAAGCCGTGCAGCGCCCGTTTATATGTGCTAGTATATATATATATTTCGAATAACAAGCACAGGAGATTCGCTACAAATGAAGCAAAATTATAAAAGAAGTATTGCGTCAATGAACTTGTTTCTATATTATCCCCAAAACAAATAAAGGAACAGAAATCCTTTCTTGATGACTCTTTAAAAAAACTAGCACACATTTGTGTTACATGTGAGAGAAAAACACGAAAGAAAGCGTGAGGAAACACGAAACCAGGTTAAATTGTAAAGTGCATGCTTCTCTGTCATTAGTAAGCGAAAATAATAGGGCAGTGAAGGTAGTATGGAATATAACGTGGTAACTCAGTATAGGTCTTTAATCCGTTAGATCCTTGGACTTATTCCTCGGTATACGTCCTTAATCCATATGATTTTTTGGGCTTATTCTTCTGTACATGTAATTAATCCATTAGATTATTGTTTATTCTTGATATATATCTTTTAATCCGTTAGATCCTTGCACTTATTCATCAGTATACATAGTTAATCCGTTGAATCCTTGCACTTATTCCTCAGTATGCATCCCTAATATGTTAGATCATTGCACTTATTCGTCACTATACATCCCTAATATGTTAGATCCTAACACTTATTCCTCAGTATACATCCCTAATCCGTTAGATCCTTGCACTTTTTTCTCAGTATACATAATATGTTATATCACCTATTCATCAGTATACATTCTCTAATCCGTTGATGCACCGATTATTCCTCAGTATGCATTCCTAATCCGTTGGATCCTTGCACCTATTCCTCAGTATGCATTCCTAATCTGTTGGATCCTTGCACCTATTCATCAGTATACATCCCTAATCCGTTGGATCCTTGCAATTTTTTCTCAGTATACATAATATGTTAGATCCTTGCACTTATTCATCCAGTATGCATCCCTAATATGAATAGTATTCCTCACTTATGCATTCTAATCCGTTGGATCCTTGCACTATTCCTCAGTATGCATTCTAATCGTTAGATCCTTGCAATTATTCCTCAGTATGCTTTCTAATCCGTTGGATCGTTGCACCTATTCTT
Organism: Caerostris extrusa; assembly: GCA_021605095.1. Taxonomy (NCBI): domain Eukaryota; kingdom Metazoa; phylum Arthropoda; class Arachnida; order Araneae; family Araneidae; genus Caerostris; species Caerostris extrusa. Next base: position 4,096 of record BPLR01005973.1, read on the forward strand.
CAGTATACATTCCTAAACCGTTAGAATCCTTGCACTTATTCCTCGGTATACATTCCTAATCCGTTGAATCCTTGGACTTATTCCAAGCAGAACATATAACAAAAAGTTTTTCCATAAGAAATAAAGATAAGGGGTAATCCGTTTATATGGAAAAATCTTTATTGTTATTGGTATGCTATACAACGATGAAATTGTATAAAAATCATTTAAACAATGCTTCATACTAAAATATATAAATACAAAAAGCAGTCAGATAAAATACATATACGAATTAAAAATTTATTACTCCTGCCTTTTATGAACTACGATTTTTTATTAATGGATTTAAAAAATTGTAAAAATAAATTGAATGACTTTCATTGAACTTTATATATCCGTAAAAACCGGTTCAGCACTAGTAAAGTATTTTTTAAATTTTAAAGATGTAGTATTTGCATTCACTTAAATTGTACTCTAAATTTACTTACAAAAGGTATATATCTCACAAAAATATCAGTAACATTAACATGATAAGCCTGAAGTATTAGAAAAACTGAGGACATTTAACATTTGAATCCCACAAAGATGCTGTATTTCTGATACATTAAATTTTATTTATTCTTCATCGTAGAATAGTTTCTGTAGATCTTCTTTCATGCATGGTGTATTCAAGATGGCTTTTTTCATAAGCCCGAGGTAGCTCATATATGTTGAAGTGAGAAACTTTTAGTGATGGACACACAAATAAAGGATATTTATTTATTTATTTATATGGTGCAGCAATAAATGGATTTAATGTCATGTATGCGGGATGGAAACCCAAGAAGAAGTGGCTTTCCATTAACGATTCAAAATCATAAGTAAAAAACCCCACTAAATATCAAAATAGCAAGCAGGCAGCACAATAATGTATTTTAAAATTATTAGAAATTCTGAATGGGCTATATACTCTAGATCTCTTTATGCTCTTTGCCAATATGCTATAGTATAAAAGAGAGATATCTTTAGTCATGCTATCATTTTTAATAGAAAAAAAAAAAGTATCTATTATACAATCTAAAACTTAACTGAAAAATCCAATTTGTTTTCTCAATCCATTAAGTTTATTTATTTATTTTTATTTAAAAATTTTTATTTATTTTATTTTTATTTAAAAATTTTTATTTATTTTATTTTTATTTATTTTTATCTCTTTTCTTTCATTCTTTGTTTATTTTTATTTTTTATTTATTTTTATTTTTTATTTATTTTTATTTTTTATTTATTTTTATTTTTTATTTATTTTTATATATTTTATTTTTATTTATTTTTATTTTATTATATTTAATTCTTTATTATTATTTATTTATTTATCTTATTTTTATTATTTATTTATCTTATTTTTATTATTTATTTATTATTATTATTTTTTTTTTTAAATACCTTGAAAAAATTCCATTGATTTCCTTTTTTTTTAATTATGTAAAAACGTAACTTTTTGTTGGTAAAATTATTTTGATTCTAGGTACTAGTAGTTAAAAAAAAATATTGCATTTCTGCAATTATCAACATTTATATAATATTAATACAAGAATAAAATATAAATTTTGATTTTATAATAAATTAGCTTCTGTGTGTACATCATTTAAAAAAATAGTCCTCGTTAAGAAAAAAAATTTGGCATTAAAACATGAAATATATATCTGTTTCTGAGTTTTGCGAATCTAATTGCGTTATATTTCTGTTTTCCTTGTAAAGAGAAACGCTATTTATGCCTCCATGGAGGAAGTGATGCAGTCATTTGAAAGGCCGCCGGATATTTCGGGCCACCTGGCCCTGAGGTAACTCCGGCAGAAATCTGCTGAAATCATCCTCCGTAAGGACACCCGCGGATCACCGATATCATTCGGAAGAGATTTATGAGCCGATCAGGATTGCGTTGCAAGAAAGCAACAGTTATTTCTCCCACAATCTCAAGATGATCCAGCCAATAGGAATCGCTGACACGACAGAAAAGTAATGAAAGATACGCGTTAAAGATATTGCCTTACAACCCATTCATTCTATTTTTACACCTTGTTTGCAAAATTCGCTTTCTGTTAGCAAAAATGATCGCTTTGACCCCGTTGTTGAAGTCTTTCTTCAGACCCTCTCTACATCGACACCCCTCACTAGTTCGACGCCCCTGTTGTATATGACTTGGCAATGAATCATTCTTTTCTGTTAAAATCATTGCTCCACGTGGTGCCCTATGTTAGCTCTTATCTTCACCTTCAATCCATTCATTGTCTATTTGACTTGCTGTTACTCAAAATTCTTTACGAAATGTATCTATATGTATGGGGGCCTAATGGGTGAGTTGGCTAGCGCTTGGTACCAAGTCTCGGGTTCAAATCCCGGCGCTGCCATGGATGTTTGTAGTGGTTTGAATCCACTTTAAACCGAAAGTCCATGTCAAATAGGATCGTAGAGCGTTGTCTTGAGGTTGAGTCAGTCTTCAGACCTCGTGGTTCCTCGCTAAAGTGAAGTTGCATATCACCCTTAGCCATGGACCAGTCGCCTGGGATGGGTCTTCTGCACATGGTGTAGACTTTCCTGCACCATGTGATTAGTAGCAACAACATCTATATATATGTTGCATTTTTTACTTAGTTTTCCTTCAAGTTCAGTGTATATTTTTCTATTGGTCCACTGTAGTCCAGATACTCTTTGTAATCCGACAAGTGTCTGGTCCCATAGATGTTGGATTAGAAAGATTCCATTGTATACTCCGCCAGCTATTGCGTGGAAAATTGGCAAGAGGCAAAGTCATGAGCATTCAAATACAGTGGTGTAATAGAAGAGAAAGGTCATTTCGGAAGGCAGAGTTCTGCGGGTGAATTGTAATAGACACCCTCCTGTGTAAAGCTGAATATGCTGCTTGAGGGTGAATATCCTTATTTTAAAAGGATCTCCATTTAAAAACAACCAGCTGGTTCACTTGTCTGACTTGTTGCCATTAAGCAATAGAGTCCAAGCCAAATTATATGCCCCCTCCTTCAAAATATATTAGTGGTAAAAAAAAAATCGTGCAAAACTGTTGCATAAAAACTTTAAAAAAGTTTAATGAGTGAGTTCTAAAGATATAGACATAAATAGGCCGTAATTTCATTGTTCTACATTGTTTAGTTTCATTGTCGTACATTGAATCACAAATAGTTCTATTGTCGTACATTGCAATCATAAATACCAGTTTTATCATATTTTAAAAATCACACATAGTTTTATCATCATTTGCAATCGCATATAGTTCCATTGCCATACATGATTCACAAATGTCGTACATTATAGCAGCATATTCATTATCGTACACAAATCACAATTATCGCCCATCGTTTAATTGTCGTACATGAATCACAATTATCGCATATCGTTTAATTATCGTATATGGATCACAAATAGTGCCGTACATAAATTACAAGTAGTGTCTTATATTGAATCACAAATAGATCCAGTGCCGTACATTGTAATTAGAAATTCTAGTTCCATTGCCTTACATTGTAAACACAAAGAGTTCCATTGCTGTATATTGAAATCACTACTAGTTTTATTGCCGTATATTGCAATCACATATACTTCCATTGCCATACATGAATCACAAGTAGTGTCGTACATTGAACCATGTGGTACATTGAATCTATAGCTGTATTGCTGTACATTGCAATCACAAATAATTTTACTGTCGTACATCAATCATATCTTTCTTATATTGGGTATTCAAATGACAAGTGAAGAAAAGCATCTTATAAATAAATAATAAAAATCAAAATTAGTTTTCGGAATGTGTGCAGAGGATTTTTACACTTTTAAGACAAATTATGCTGATGATAACAGCCTTAAATTTCGTAAATACTACTTGTACTTAGATAATGTTTCTTAAAAATTTAATCAGTTATGATTTGAATCATTAATGTTTTTCAATCAATTGTACTTAGTTAAAATGTTAATAATGAAATCATCAGACAAAATTCATACTTAAATTTCCTCTCTAAAGTTTGAAAAAAAAAAAGGTTTTCAGCTAATAACTTGATCGAATAATATCATTTCTACAGCTAATAATTTCATTTTATGTCATCATATTATTGACGAAATGAAATATTTTTTTCCTACTAATTTATGATATGGCAAAAATAATTGAAAATTCATTCTTCTCATTGCATTTCATGCATATTTCTATCTATTTTGACATTTCCCGTATGCACACTAAGGAACAGATCAAATGTTATTGCTGAATGAACTATAATCAATAATTAAAACCATTAATGTAAATCATACACTGTTTAGCGAAAAGAAAAATTATAGTGTTGTACCATCTTTCCCACCAGAAGCCATTTGATTTAACATACACAGCATTGCTTGATATTTACAAATGTATAACGAAACATTATGGAGTTGTACCCTCTCTTCTACCAAAAGCCAACCGATATGAGATACATAACGTAAACTAATATTTACATAGATAAAACAAAACATTATAGAATTATACCCTTTCTTCCATCAGAAGGCAATCGGTATAATATGCATAGCATAGTTTGATATTTACATGTGTAAAGCGAAACATTACAGTATTTTACCCCTATTTCACCAGAAGCCATCCGATATGAATTACATAATATAATTTCATCTTTACGTATGTGAACGAAACATTATAGAATTGTACTATCTCTTCCACCAGAAACCATTCAATATGAGATTCAAAACATGGCATGATATTTTTAAGTGAAACAAAACATCACAGAATTTTACCCTATTCTCTCTTCATCCTATATCTGATAGAAATCAGATGAATTCAATGTGAGATACGCAACATGACATGATATTCGTTTAATTGAAACGAAACATTACGGAATTGCACCCTTTCTTCCATCAGAAGCTATTCATTATAATATGCATAACACAACTTGATATTTACATTTGAAAAACGAAACATTACAGAATTATACTTTCTTTTCCATTAAAAGTCATTGGTATAATAAGCATAAAATGGCTTCATATTTACATATGTAAAACGAAACATTACAGAATTGCAGCTTCTTTTCCACCAGAAACTATTCAACATGAGATGCATAATATGACATGATATTTTTATAAGCGAAAAAAAAAACATTACAGAATTGTACCTCATCCTCCCTTCATCCTATGTCTGATGGAAATCAGATGCCCTTCAGTATGAAATACATAACATTACATGATATAAGTGAAACGAAACATTACGGAATTGTACCTTTTCTTCCACCATAAGCCATTCAATATGAGGTACATAACATCACTTGATATTTACATATGCAAAACGTAACATTATAAAATTATATACTCTTTTTTAAATCAAAAGTCATTCCGTATAATATGCATAACATGGACTGATATTTACATATGTAAAAACGAAATATTACAGAATTTTACCTCTTTCTCACTGGAAGACATTGAATATGAGATACATAACATGGTTTGACATTTGCTTAAGTGAGGCGAAAAATTATAAAGTTGTAAGTTCTCTTCCACCAGAAATCATTCAATATGAGGGCAGAATATATGGCTCTATATTTACGTATTGTTGGTGTTATGGAATTGATTTTCACATAAATTACAAATCTCTACAAATAATTGAAGTCATTAGACAAATTATTGCTTATTTTAAAAAGAAAGAATTTTGAATACATGAAAAAAATTACTCAATACTGTCATTTTTTAGACATTAAAACCTTATGCCGAATGATATCATGTCAGCAGATGATTAAAAAACAAACAATCGAAGAAAAGAAATTCTTAAAAAATAAAAATAAAAATTCAGATTCTATTTAAAGACTACGATGATGTAATGTATGATGTAATGTACGATCAATGTAAGTATTCAATACGCAATCGATGTCCAAATTTAGAATGGTTTTCAGAAATTGTGAATGCTTTAATTATTTAGTGTTATTCTCTAAAAAAGTTAATTTCACTCTTTCAACTTGTTGCTAAAATAAGATGAGTTTGTAGGTTACAATCAAAAGCTTTCCTTTTTTTTTTTTTTCTCAATTACCCTAATGGCTTGTTTAAAAATAAGAAATTTCTTTGAAAATAAAATCTTTTCATTTCAAAACACTAAAAAAAACATTTTTTATTTTATAATTTCTTGTTAGAAGACGAAATTTTCATTTGATAGGTAACATCAATAGCGGCCGATTGTCTGGCGCTAGGTGCCACAGGTTTCGGATTCGAGTCTCGGCGGTCTCATGGATGTTTGTAGAGTTCGGAATCCATAGTTTGTCTCGGTATAAAATGACTGTAGAGCGTTGGGAGTAGGGTTGACAGCCCCTACCCAATAAAATAAAAACACATTCTGTCTCAAAATCTGTCTTTAGGAAAACCACCTTGGCATACCATGGGCTACTGTGGCCCTGATGATGAGATAACATCAATAAAAATATTTTCGGACAAAAAAAAAAAAGTACAAAAACGTTGTTATTTATTTAATATATATTTTTCTTTGCATAAAATCTTCAAGCAATTTATTAATTAATCAATTAAACATCGTCATTGGTGCGACAGCCCCATGGTGGACTAAGGCCTTTTGAAAATTTCAAGGCAGAAGATTTTTTTTTACGGGGGGTAAGGTTGTCAGCCCCTACGCCCAACAGCCATTTTTAGACAGGGAAATACGGCTTACAGTGTATTCCGAATCACTACAAACATTCATGGTACCGCCGGCACCCGAGCACCTTGTGGCTCGGTGCTGCAGGGTACTCGGGTGTACCCTGTGGCACCGAGCGCCAGAGAGCTAGTCACTCGGCCATCAGACCCCAACAAATTATATAATATTAACAGTATTTAAACAATATATTAATTTGAGTGGCTTGTAAGGCACCTAAGTGAGATCGGTTTCAGTTTTGACCTGTGATGATAAATCGAAAGCTCCAATGGGCGTTGGCTGAAAAATATATTCTGCTTTCTATTCTGTAGGCTGGAAAATCTATTCTGATTTCTATTCTGTAGGCTGGAAAATCTATTCTGATTTCTATTCTGTAGGCTGGAAAATCTATTCTGATTTCTATTCAGTAGGCTGAAAAATCCTTCCGTTGAATTCAATGAAAGTAATGTCAACTTGCACATGCCTCACCACCCAGGCCCCTCTCCTTGTGTTCCAATGTCCCTACAGTTTGGTACGAACAATTTCGAACTCAATGCCTTACAAATACGTCTGAAAATTTACTTCCAAATTTCGAAAAAAAACTAATTTGATATTAGTTTCCTGTCAATTTATTTTAATACCTTCATTACAGGATAATGCACCTGATGGCCAATTAACTAACGCTCTGGCCTTTGGAACGCAGACTCAAAGTTCAAATCCTGGCAGTGGCTTGTATAGTTGTTCAGAATCCACGTTAAACTGTAGGTCCCTGTCTAACCATTACAGAGAGATGGTCCAAGACCGTGTTTGGTTTGGTTTGTCGCTCTGCGGTCATTTTGTGCACACGAGGGCTAAATAGACCGAGACCTACTGTTTAACGTGAATTCGAACCACTAACAAACATCGATGCCACTGCCAGGATTCGAACTTGAAGCCTGTGGTACCAAAGGTCTAAGAGCTAGCTAATTGGCCATCAAGCCGCAAAATGACCGTAAAGCGACAAACCATGACCAAACCATACAAGATAAAGGAAATCGCAGGCAAAAGTGTTTTTTAGATATTAAATTCTGTTCTGCTACTGCTAAATAAAATTTCCGAAATGATGCTGCGTTTCGCCAACAGTTAATTATTTTAGGAGCCATTATTCAATAATTAATACAACTTTAAACATTTTGTTATCGTCAATGTATGATTGGGCCTGATGAGCGAGTATCTGACTCTTGGATGCCACAGGTTTCGGATTCAAATCCCGGCAGTTCCACGGGATGCTTGTAGTGCTTCGAAATTCACTTTCAGCTGTAGGTCCCGGTTTAACGTGATTATAGAGAGTAGGGGTGACAAAACTGCCCCTTAAAAAGAAAGTATCTCCAATCTAGAAAACTTCCAGTAGGCAGACGGCCTTGGCCCACCGTGGGGCCATTGAAGAAGAAGAATGTATTATGAAAAAAAAAAAAATCATGTTCTTTGAATATTTTATTAAGATATCAAATGCATAGTTCTGTTTATTTTTTTTTCTCCTGAATAATCAATATCTGAAAATAAATATTTGTTTTACAAATTTTTTCAATCTAAAATGTATTCTATTTTCTCTCTGCTTGTACTTCCAAATTTGTGAAGGGTTCTGTCAAAGAAAATGACAAAGAAAACGTCCATTTAAAATTATGTGTCATTATGTTACATTTAGCAATTAATTAAAATAATCTTTGTGAAAAAGGAAAACAAATAGTAAAACGAGATTTGTATTATCTTCCGTTAAATAAGTATTAATGAAGTATGCCAATTTTTACTCTGGATTAAATTTTTTTCCACCATAGAATATATTTTACAGGAAATTAATCTTCTTTTAACGCATAATATGTTTATAAGTCAACTGTCTGAAAAGTTACTATTACTCAAATATCTTTTAATATAGTTTTGATTTTAACATAATCTTTTACAGAAATTTTCTTTATAGCAATTTATAATCAATCTTTATAGAAATAATAAAATTTTTCTATCTTTTATAGAAATGTCGTACATTATACATTTCTCAAACATCATATGACAGTTTTTAATATTATGTATTCATTTCGACTGGTATTGAAAATTTGTTTTCTGCCATATTGTTTAGAATTTCTTACCTTGTGTAAAACTCAACTGAAATTCACATGATGTGAGAAACATTAAATAAATTATAGTTTAAAAACACTAAAAAAACACGCTTTTAAAATTAATCAAACTAAAAGTAAAAAATAATTGTTAACATAATAATAAAAGGAATGTCACTGTTCTAAAAGCGTGGGGTGCTCGATATCAATCGTTATGATTTTTCACTTTCATTCCGAAATGCGAGAATGAGTTTAAAAATGCCATACAAAGCACCACACGCTCTTAGAACAGTGACATTCATTTTCTCGTCAGTCATTTTATTCTTATGTTAACAATTATTTTTTACTTTTAGTTTGATCAACTCTAAAAGCGTGTTTTTAAACTATAATATTTAAATAAGGTGCCGGTACGGAGGACTGGAACTATAGCTCTTACAATAATTTAATTGTGAGTAAAACAAAGGCTAAATGCGAATAGGTCGAGCCAGCCAGGATTCGAACAGGGAATCTCCTGATCCGTAGTCAGGCGCGTAATCCGTTGCGCCACTGTCCCACAGAGGTTTGAATGTCTTAGGTACTTTTATTCTACATGGGTTAAATGGCTCTTCATAAGTTAAAATAAAATCACTCATCCTGGCGATCCCAATCCTGATGAGATAGTAAACTTATCAAAGTATTTTAGTGTCGTCGGTCCTTGATAAGTCTACAACGTTTAAATTAAATCTGATCGCTTAAAGTAGGGCAAAATCGAGCCCAAAGAGTCAGTTACAAACAAACAAGCATACAGGCGAAACTAATAAAAGCGTATTAAAAAGTTTTAAAAAAAAAGCATTTATCATGTTGTGTTTTGTTTTTTCATTATAAATAATCATTATTTTTTTTTCTATATAGTTATTTACATATCTTCAGTGTAAGATTGACGAAAACAGATTTTTCGATATCCATTCAGTGACGTGTAAATAATTATTAATGGCACTGTTGTGCCCTATGCAGCAAAAATGGCGCTATTAAAAAAAAAAGCAAAGCAACTTCTAAAGCAAAGTTCAATCGTAATTATGTTTAAAATGCATAACTGAGAGTTGTTTTTTAATTATTCTTTCTAAATTGATACGCCAGTAACAGCTCTTATATTCTTGGAATACTTTTAAGCAATATTTTTTAATTTTTTTAATACTTTAAGCAGCTATTCATTTACTACCATGACTAAAATATGGTACAGATAAAGGTTTAATATGTAATCGGCATGATTTTATTTGCATGAATTTCGGATGTTTGGCTGCTGGAATGTTCAACGAGTTTCGCATATTTCAAACTAATACATATTCATATAAATAAGTAAAAAGTTCATTTTCCTTTTACTTATACTCATAAAATTAATGTTTCCAAAACCGCGGATGATTCCCAAGGCAGATATATATCATCATCATTGGCGCAAAAGCCCCAGGTGGACCAAGTCAGTCTGTCTGATGGCAGATTTTGTGACAGATGTTTTTAAGGGGTAGTATTGTTCGCCCCTATGTCCTACAGTTATATTTGACAGGAAGCTACAGTTTAAAGCGGATTCTGAACCACTACAAACATCCATGGCACCGCCGGAACTCGAACCCGAAACCTGTGGCACCGAGAGCCAGAACGCAGTCCCTCAGCCAACAGGCCCCACCGATATATACGTATATATTTTTAAACCTTAATATTCCCAAAGTAAAATAGCATGAAATGGAACATCGCAAAGGAAAATAAATAATTCCTTTAACTTGTATCATCATCATTGGCGCAGCAGTGTCATGGTGGGCCAAAGCCGCCTGCCTACTGGCAGATTACGAGATGTCTTTCTTTTTTACGGGGTAGGTTTTTCGGCCCTACGCCCAACAGTTATATTAGACCGGACCTACGATTTAAAGGGGATTCGAACCACTACAAACATCCATGGCATCGCCGGGACTCCAACCCGAAATCTATAGCACCGAGCGCCAATCACTCGGGCATCAGCCCCTTTACCTTGTATACTTACTTAAAACGTTATTTTTGATGGATTTTTATTCTAAATAAAAAAAAAACATTGCATTTATGCAACATGTTCTGCAAATTTGATTTTCGGTAGTCGTAATGTAATCGAAACCCAAACTAATGCTTGTCGAATAATTTTTAACTTCAACATTAATGTAACTTTACAATCAAAAAAAAAAACAGGCCCAAGTTCATTGTTATATAAATTTATATATTATTTTTACTGAAAAAAAAATGGGGGAGTGAATTAGTAGAGTCGGCAGTTAAAGTAATTTGCCAAATAGAAAAAGCAAGAATAATTTTTTTTATCATCAAGGTTTACAAAAATCCCAGAAGGTTGAGAATTAAGAATCCTTTATTAATTCCTTCTATTAGCTCACACTCTATATATATCTTGTTCAAATTTCCAATCGTTCATAAAATACTTTTTATTCATCCACTCAAGTTCAAATACATACTTGTAGTGGATGACACTGAATGTTAATACAGTTTTCTCAAATATTGATTCAGTAATTAAATTTAATTCATTAATTTTAGTTTTTTTAGATTTAAGTGGCATATATCTACCAATAGAGGATGCCAGATAAACTTAAAAAAAAAATGAATGAAAATTATTTATAAAGGACTTTCTGCGATATAGTGAAAAAAAAAATAGGAATTGACTTAAAATTTTTTTATATATATATTACTTGTTTATCATCAAGGTTAAGAAAAACCCAGAAGATTGAGATCTAAGAATCCTCTTTACCTCTGTCTTTTGTCAATTCCATCATTATGTTCGCAAACAGCTGGGTGACGGCGGAGTTCAACAACATCCAAATGGCCTGACTCACAACAAATGAAGTCGGATTATTATTAAGTGTTTCAGAAATTAGCGAAGAAGTTGTGCAAAGGTGCGATGATTCAGTGTTCGTAGCGGGATCGGTTTCGGCACCGTCCCTGACGCAACGTGTTATCGTCCGGAGCGCTATGTGGCAAGATCCGGCCTTGGCCAACAGGAATCCCTTCCACCCAGAGGAAAAGGAGTGCAGCTGAAGCGACTGCAGCTATTCCCGGCGGCTGATTGCCATTCCCGACTAATGACCCAGCGAGGAGCGACAGCTGAGATGTATGCAAATGAGCCTCTTCTGTCGTCTTCAAGAGACGAATTAATTAGCGTGTTCTTTGATCAGCAGGCCCTTTGCGACACAAAGGTGGGGTCACGGTCGGTCACGCACTCCCACATTGCTCTTGTTCTCTCTTCTTGCCTCGCAACCACCTCGGCTAACGATCCTGCAACAATGTGTTTGTTTTCACTTTTTCTCCTCTCCTCACCTCATGCCCCCCCCTAGGACCTAGGACTCTGTAGCCCCTAGGAGAAGGAGGGACATCGGCGGTATATCACGAACAGTCCTACGACAGGTGCTTGAGGAGAGCGCAGTGCTTTTCAGGGAGGAATTTTAGGGGTAACTGCCAGCTGCGCATGGTTTCATTGGGTCACGAGTCAGGATGTGTTGAAGTCAATAGAATGCATACTAGCCGAATAGATGAGAATTGTATGATGATATTTAGGGGTAACTGCCTCGCATTTGCATTTGCGGAATACTTCTCACCAAACAGATACTTCTCACAATATAACAGATACTTCTCACCAAACAGATACTCAAACAATACTTCTCACTTCTCAACCAAAACAGACTATTGATGAGAGATGCTTTACACACATTGTTACAATAGCCATCGAATCTCCTTTTTACTGAAAGCAGTGAATACAACAACGCCACCAATAGATGTGTTGTAGTCTATAGAATTCATACTCGCCGTATAAATAAGAATTGCATGATAATGTTTAGGCGTAACTGCCTCGCATTTGCGTGTCATGCAGGAATACCTCTCATCAGGAAGACAAACTATTGATGCGAGATGCTTTACATGCATTGTCACAATCGACATCGAATCTTCTTTTTACTGAAAATAGTGATTACAACAACACCACCAGTGGATTCGAAACTCAGCTCTGCTTCACGCCAGCTGCACATGTTTCCATCAGGCAAGTCAGGATGTGTTGCAGTTTATAGAATGCATATTCTCATTATAAATGAGAACTGCATAATAATATTTAGGGGTAGCTGCCTCCCATGTGCGTGTCATGCGGGAAAACCTCTCACCAGGAAAAAGAGACTATTGCTGCGAGATGCTTTACACAGATTGTCACAATCGACATCGACTCTCCTTTTACGGAAAGCAGTGATTACAACAAGGCCATCAGCGAATTCGAACTTGAGCTCTGCTTCAAGCCAGCTGCGCATATTTCCACTAGATCATGAGTCAGGATGTATTACAGCCTATAGAAAATCGCATAATAGATCAGAATTGTATGATGATGTTCATTAGAATCCGAACTGAACATCTCTAGTTCAAAATGCCCCTTCTGCCCTTCTCGCTGTAATGATATCATCCAACATAAGTTAGAGTCATGTACACCAATGACCACTCATCTATGAACAAACAAAGATTCCAGAAGGATAACGACCCAATATTGGCTCTGAGTTTCTAAAGGCAAAGTAAGACGCTGTCGTTCTCAAATGCCAAGAACTGACCGGAAGCCAATAGACAAGCAGATATTTCACCTGAGAAAAAAAAAAGATGGCATGTAAAAAATAGGATAATACTTAAATCTGTTATTTAAAGAGTTTTATTTCATTAGGAGTGGGTGGGAAATATTTTGAATAATACCTTACCATTATAGATGTAATGAAGGGCATATCAATTAACATCCACTTTGTACCACTATGTTTTTGAATGAATAGAGTGAAATTTGGGGTTCCTGATTTTCATCCATACGGTACGCACATGCGGGGTAATTCCTCTTAAAATCCGCCCGGAAGGCAGAATTAGTCAGACTTCTACCTACGGTTGCTCCATCAGATACAGAAGCTGCCCCTTTTCCTTCATCCATGAGTAGATCACTCATGGGATTTCGTCCCGCACTGCAGGACATATAGGATTAGAAGGATTAGACATGAAGCGATATATTCCGATAATAGGTAGCTAAGGGCATAATCTTCTGCTTAGACTCTGTAAAGTATAGAATTGAATGAAAACGATTCGGCTGCGTAACCTTCTGTATAAAAGCAAAAATCGAATGAAGTGATAGAAATAAACTATAACAAAAATTACCTACACTATAAATATCTGCCTTTTATTGGATCAAGTCTAGCTGCCCAGCAACAAATGCAATTGTTTTTACAAAGAGTTTTTTAATGAAACAGACGTGTCAATTTACCAACTCTTTACTTTCGTAGGTTGATCTGCCACTTTTCATGGACTTTACGCTTATCAAAGTACACTAGAACCTATACCTGTACCTAGTAGACCTCTTGTTTATAAAAATAAGCACATTTCGTTCGTGTGCCAACTGTTGAAGAGTAATATTTGGGCTCTATTAGATGTGTAGTAGTGTGGACTATTCTCACCCCCTGAACTCCTGCAAGACAATGGCGTTTCAGTCGTTCTTCTAATACACGGCGGCCTGACGGTCAATTGACTAGCGCTCTGGCCTTTTGGTACCACAGGCTTCAGAATCGAATCCCTGGTGGTGGCATGCAAAAAATGACCGCAGAGCGACAAACCAAACCAAACCTCTAGTACACGCTAGTGTATAACCTCATTTGAAATAGCAATTTTCTCAGAAGTGTGCTTTAATTTATAATAATGGACATAACAATAAGAGGTCTATTATTCAATAACTGTACAATTTCAAACACACGTTGTAAATTTTATTTATATGCGAATATTTTGGAGAAAACAAACTGCGACGCTAGTTATCCATAACTCGACCACCGTATATGTGAAAAGTAAACATCCGTTATAAAAGCGGAAACAGAGGCATCTATTACTTGTTAGGGATGCAAGTCAGACATACAGCACAAAGCAGTTTTGAAAGAAAATTATTTAATAGTTATAGTGGAAATTCTAAAAAAGAACATCATAAAATGAAAATAAATATTCGAAATTCGAACGCAAATATTCGCACAGTGAATAAGAATTGCACAAAAGAAAAATCCCCTCCGAAAATACCTTTCACCTATTACTCTACTTTGTTTGAATCTGTTTCGTTCGACCACTTTCCAGTTTTTCCACAAAATGGGTGGTTGAACTACAAGATTGTTTGGCAAAAAAAGCACTGCTGATTAGAAGAAAAATGATCATGTGAAAAAATGCTGTTAAAATGTATTTATTCTGTCCTTCACATTTTAAGTTCAGTAGCTCCAAAAACAAAGTCCCAGACAGGTAAAATATTTCTTTGACAGAAAATAATTTTTCAAATGTGCAACCTCAGCATTTATGATGAAGATTGCATCATCATCAGTATAAGTCATTAGTCTCCAAAACGGATCACTTTTCCCAAGACGTTACTTTTCGCTAGCATTGCGCTCTTCCAAGGTAACTACTGGAAATGATTTTTTTTCTTTTTATTTCCAGTAAGTTGTCAATCGAATAACGATTTATTGACTGTTTACTTAGTGTGACTTTACTCTTTATTTCGATTAAATGGGAAAACATTATTTTTTATTATGATTTATCGGAAATGGACAGGTGCAGTTTCCAAACTTGATCTTTCTTTTCTCTTTCCTCCACCCCTCATCCCCGTATTTAGATCTATATACCTCCCTACGGTTTAGCGAAGGGTTAGGGTGGAGGATGTAGACCACGAGCAGCCAAACGATAGCCGACAAGGGGGAGGACAGTGCCTTCCGGAAAGAATTTTAGGGATGACAACCCCACATTTGTATGTCGTATGGGTTTGATTTGTCGCTCTATGGTTATTTTGTCTACATTGTAGGCTCATTAGACCGAGACCTACAGTTTCAATGTGGATTCCGAATCACTCATAAACATCTATGCCACTGCCAGGATTCGAACCTGAAGCCTGTGGTAACCAAAAGGCCGAAGTGCTTGCCAATTGGCCATCAGGCCGCCGTGTGTCTTATGGGATAAAAACGAAAAACTCCACCATCCAGCCAGCCAGCCTGACTATCGATGTTGACGAGATATTTTTATACAAAGTGTCATAATCGCCATCGAGTCTCCTCTTTTGTGAAATCAGTGATTACAACACTGGCCTGCGGATTCGAACCCCATCCCTCCTGCATGGTACTTACTCACGTTATCACTGGACTGTGATATAGGGCGGTTTGGAGACTGAGTGAACTGGGTTCCAAATTCGCAACTGACTACTTGTATCTTTTTCGGAGATGGACATGGTAAATCCATAGGTTTGAAAGTCTGTCCTTTGGGGTTGGACCAGTGAAAAAGCACAGTGCAACCCACGCTTCTGCTAAGAAACGTTTAGATTGCAATTTCTCATCCCGATGCAAAATATATTCAACGTAACCCTGCGTAACAGTTGGTCTACAGATTCTTATCGGAGAGGAAATATATTTCGCGTTTCAACGCTTACCTGAGAAATTGGGTTTTCGGCTTAGAAGTGGAATCCCTCTATGAATCTATAATTATATGTCTTTAACTGTGTTAAATATAGAGGCCTGATGGCCGAGTGCCTAGCGCTCCGTACCACAGATTTCGGGTTCGAGTCTCGGCGGTGCCATGGATGCTTGTATTTGTTTAGAATCCACTTTAAACCGTAGGTCCGGATCTAATAGGGTCGTTGAATGTTGTGGGGCTAGTGCTACTCGCGTCCGTAGCCTATCTTCAAGCTATACGTGCCTCCTGGGTAGTGCTAAATGAGTAACAGCCGTTCATTCCTTGCTAATGGCATAAAGATCAACTATCTCTGTATTTCCATCTGCATTAGAACAACAAAAATAAATGAATTAAAAACGAAACGTATTTCTATTGAGAATAATAAAAATAGTTCTTTGATTCCAAATAGACTATTTCTGTTATTGCAAAAAATTTAATCAACAACAACAAAAAAAAAAAATTGTCTCAGAAAGAAGTAGTATGTAGTAGATTATTTCTAGTTATTTAAAAAAATAAAGAGTCAATACGGAACTAAAAACGGAACTGTCAAACAAATAAATCATCAAGTAGAAATTTCTGCGAAATTCGCATTATTTGAATCGACACTGAATCAAGAGCTTCTAAAAGGCGCGATGGGTTCGTTACGCAATGGTTGAGAATAGTTTGGAGCTCATTAGAGCCCTTGTGCAGTTTCGCTGAATGAATATTCAATTAGTCATACATTCTAAAGTAAGGGTGCAAATGTTTGTAGACACTCAATACAGATTCATTATGATTTTTTTGAGAGATCCACACAAAAAAAAAAGCATTAATGTTATCTAGTATATAAATTGTTCAATTTACTTCTATTTAATATACATTTTTACAAAAGAAGATGTAAATAAGCCGTATATTTGCTTCATATAAAATTTCTGAGATAATCAGGAAAATAACATGAATGTTATCAGTTATATATGTATTATTTATTTTATTTATATTTATCATTTATTGTTATAAAGAAACGTATAAAAAGAAGTAAACAAGCGTCGCTAAATAAGTGTAAATTTGCTTCATGGCATATACAATTTTATATAGTAGTATGAAGTAAAAAGTGTAAATTTTGTATTAAATTTTCTGAGAGAATCAAGAAAATAATATGAATGTTATCTGCTGTATATATTATTTATTTCATTAATATTTATCATTTATTGTCATAAAAGAAACATGTAAAAGAAGTAAACAAGCGTCATTAAATAAGTGTAAAATTTACTTCATTTTTTGTCGCATTTAAATTTTCTGAGGGAATCAAGACAAAAATATGAATGTTATCTGTTATATATATATTATTTATTTTATTTATATTTATCATTTATTTTTACAAAGAAACATATAAAAGAAGTAAATACGCGGGATATTTGCTTCATTTTAAATTCCAATTAAAATTTCTGAGAGAATCAAGATAATAGAGAGTTTTTGCATACCGTATTCTGGACGTCCGTTAGCTTTTTCTTCCTAGCGCGCATGCTCATAGGAAACATTATTATAGATACGCATGCGCTAGAGAAAAAGCTAACGGATGTCCAAAATACGGTATGCAAAAACTCTCTAATAACATGAATGCTATTCGTTATATATTTTATTTATATTTAGCATTTATTGTTACAAAAAAACATATAAAAAGAAATAAAAAAAAAACATGATATTTGCTTTATTTAAGAATTTCTTTAGTCATTGATTCAATTTTTTAGTAGCAGTATTAAAAAAAGATCGAAAATTTTAAAGAGATGATCAATTTATATTTTCTATTTCATTAATGGCCCCTGATGGCCGAGTAACTAGAGATCTGGCGCTCGGTGCCACAGGTATCGGGTTCGAGTTCCGGAGGGGCCATGGATGTTTGTAGTGATTCGGAATTCACTTTAAACGGTAGGTCCCGGTCTAATATGGGCATAGGACGGACAACCCATATGGGCATAGGACACCGTATCCCATAAAAATTTTATCTACCGTCTATAAATCTGCCAGCAGGAAGACGGCCTTGGGCCATCATGGGGCTGTTGCCCCTGATGATGATGAATTCATTAATTTTCACGACGAATTTCTTTTTACATATAATTATTATTTCATGAGCTATACCCATTTTAATGTATTGTTTAAGAACGATTTATAACTATTTTTATCAATGCAATAAAGTTTTAGACTTTTAATAAGTTGTTATCTTTAATTTTATTTCAGGTCATTCATATATTTTATCATTTATTCACATGCTTTCATTTTTCATTTCTTATCAATTTGTATAAAAAAAATTGTTCGGTTTCGAATGTTGAGATAAGGACAAACACGTGGCTCAGCGAAGTTAGAAACAGTTTTTTTTTTTTTTTTTTAACATTTAATAAATAAAGTTAGAATGCGGATATTCGAATATTTATTGACAATTTTTTTAAAATTTCTGTCTCATGTAGTCCTACTTTATGAAGGTGCCTGGTCACTATAAGGCACGGCTTGTATTTCCTTTCTTTTTACAAAAATAAATAAAATAATACATCGAAAAATACGAATAAAGAATTAGATATGTGATTGCATTCTATAAGTATTTTAATATCTGTGATATTTTGAAGCGAGGGTCCTGATGGCTGAGTGACTGGTGCTAGGTGCCACAGGTTTTGGGTTCGAGTCCCGGCGATGTTATGGATGTCTGTAGTGATTCGGAATCCACTTTAAACCGTAAGTTCTGATCTAATATGGAAGTAGAGCGTAAGTTTGACAACTCTACCCCGTAAAAAGAAAACGTCTCTTGCCTCGAAACCTGTCAGTAGGTAAACTACCTTGGCTCACCATGGGACTGTTGTACCAATAAAAAAGAAAAAGAAGTATTTTGAAGTCACCAAGCACCAATGTAATGAGTCAGTTGATTTTTATTTACCGATTTGTTTATATATTTTTTTGTTCCAATGCAGCTGGCAAACACTTAGATAGTTTGATCTTGGATGCCTTAAGGTAAGCGCTGCACAGATGTTACTCACTTTGCATTACCCAAGGGGCGCATGTAACTTGAAGATACGGACGCGGAGTAACGATACTCCCGTAACGCTCTACGATCCTGTTATGACCGGGAACTACAGTTTAAAGTGGATTCCGAACCTCTACAAACATCCATGGCACCACCGGGACTCGAACCCGAAACCTGTGGTACTGAGTGCCAGAGCGCTAGCCACTCAGCCATTCAGACCCCGGTGTGTTTAATATTCGTGTCTAAAAAGATTTCTTTTTTTTACAAGTATGCGCGGATCCAAGCAGTTTTCGCAATTTTAATTTAGTATTATCTCGTCTCAAACCCATTTATTTCGCATTTTTAAATATTATTTAACCACAAGCCTTTGCGAGGTGTTGCTAAGCATTTTAAAACACTTTCAAAATGGAAACGTGTTTTTCGAAATAAATATCGCCGTGATGTAAAAAAAAAAAAAAATTACATTGATAGGAAATCTGTATCCAAGCTGCCACATTATCGATAAAGGATCTTATCTTCCAGTCTGTATTAAAAAAATAATAAATATTTTAAATAATATTTGAATATTTACTTTTTTATCAAACGAAAGAGGGGTCATATTTCCATTCTTAATCTTTCATCGGTAATCTGATATAAATCTGAAAATCTTCACAAAAAAAAAAAAAATCTAATTTTATTTTTAAAGTTAAACTAGCCGTTTAACAGATTTTTGCGCGGATATTTATTTTTCCTGCATTTCGTCAGATAGTAAAAGAAATGTAGTGCAAAATTGATTTCTTCTCTCGCCTTAGGTATTGTTGTGGAAATAAAAAAACACTAATAGAATAAATTAAAATAGGAAATGAAACTACCACGTTGACTTATTCCAACAAAACTACAATTTAGCTATTTAAAAGAAAGAGCCACTATCTCACTGACCCCTGCATATCTATAATCCATCCAAGAGTTATTTATTGAGAAAGAGGTAATATTTGGGGATAGCTAGTTTCCTAGAAGAAAAGCGGCCTGGTGGCCAAGCTGGCTGACGCTTTGGCCTTTGGAATTTCAGGTTCGAATCCTGGCGGTGGCCTGGATGTTTGTGAGTGGTTCTGAATCCACGTTAAATTGTAGGTCCCGGTCTGTTTAACCCAAAGTGTGCACAAGATGTGAGACAAACCAAACCTAGAAGAAAAATTTTTTACCTCATTGATCCCGCAGTGTTGACCTTTCAACTATTTCATTTTTTTCAAATTAGTTGACATGGCAACATGTCAATTAGCTGATCCACCGTTGAAAAAGTGCAGAAAATCAAACAAATTTCAATTTTCTTTCCTACGTTTGAAGTATTCGTGAATATATCATGTAAATTTTATAATTTGCTTTATTTTTGTATTTTTACATTAATTTCTATCTTTAACTAACACTCCAATAAATAAACAGGACAACTTTTTCGAAATTTCGATTATTTTTAATTCATTAGGAAAAAGAAGTTGAAAATTGCGAGAGAATAAAGAGGAAACCTCAATCACAGATGTAAAACATTCATAACAGTTAAGAAATATGGTTTGTCAAATTATAGTAAAAAAATTATTTTGAATAATTATTTATAAATAAAAATAATTAATTAAAATGTAAATATGCCTACATAAAAGTGTATTTAAAAAACCCAAAAATACGTTTTAAAACAGCATAATCGAATAAACAAAAATTTAATATTTAGCTTTAATTTGATTAATTTTTTCAATAATATTAACTTTCATTTAAAGAAATTTTCTAAATCAAGCCATCAGGCAGACCAACCAAGCATGAAGAAAAAAATGGGTTTGAGTTTAATTACAAAAGAACTTATTAAAATTTATTCGTAATTTATAGCTACAAAGAATAATACAAATTTAATATTTACAAATCTAAAGAATAATAAATTCAGAGAAAAAAATTACAACCCCTAAGTTTGTTAGTTTTTTTAAGTTATATTGGTATACTGTACATAAAAACATGCATTTTTATGTATAGAGATGATGATAAAATGAGGCAGACAAGTCACCAGTCTCTAATTTAAAGGAGAGAGAGAGAGAGAAAATCTAGAGTTCTATAGTAAAGTAGTAAATAAAAAGTAGTTGTAGTAGTATAAAAAGTAGAGTTCCAATTCTATTTTTAGTAAAATAGTGATAAAAGGAGGCTCATCATAGTCTGTGTATCTCTGATTTAAAAGAAAGAGAAAGGTAGCTTCCCCTTTCTATTTTTTTAGTAAAAGGGTGATAAAATGACTCAGGCCAGAATCTATGTACTTCTGATTTAAAAGTCAGGGAGGGAAAAGTAGAGGCCAATTCTGTTTTTTAAATTAAAATGTTGTTAAAATAGAAGGGTCTGTGCATCGCTGATTAACAAGAAAGAGGAAAGGTAGAGTCCAAATATATTTGTTAAATAAAATGGTGATAATTTGAGGCGGACCAGAGTCTCTGTGTCACTTATTAACAAGAAAAAGAGAGAGATTTAAAGGCCAATGCTATTATTTAAGTAAAATGCGGATAGAATGAGACAGACCAGGATCTATGCCTCTATGCACTTTCCAGATTTACAAGAAAAAGAGAGAGTGGTAGAGTTCAACTCTATTTGTTAAGTAAAATGGTGATACAATGAGGCAGAGCTAGATTTGTGCATCCCTGATTTACTAGAAAAGGAGAAAATGCTGCGTCCATTTCTATATTTTGACTGAAATGGTGATGAAATTTTGGTGCGTAAATCCCCGATTTACAAGAACGTGAGAGAAAGGTAGTGTTTACATTTCACAAATAGAACTGCCCTAGAAGGTCCGGAGCGGATTTTTCTGAATGAATCGTCGGCCGCTGGTAGTACGCGAGAGCCATGTTTCCCCAGCTGGCTACCGCTACGAAAGAAAAAAAAAAATGCGTCTTCGTTTTCTCACAAATTTAACCGCCTGACCTTCACGGCAAAGCGCCTTGCTTTTTAACGGACGCTCGCTGAGAGGCGTTTTTGTCTCATGACATTTAATTCACGAACAGCGAAAGGATTTCTAAACAGAACGCAATTTAGAATTGTCACACTTCGATTTTTTCCCCACCTCCAATGTTTCTCATAGTATACAGCCTTCGGTTTTTAAGAAGGTGCTCACCTCTTCTGTGTGGTATAGTCCTAGTCTGTCAGTGTTGTATTGGAAAATTTTAATCAAGCCATTCAACTGTAGAAATGATCTAATGTTTCTCTCAGTACACTGCCCTTTGTTATGAGTTTTCAGTTTTTTACGATGATGCACACAACTTCGAGATAGTATCAAAAGGATATGAGGTAAATTATACCTGATGGTTTTCAGGAATAGCTGAATTGAATTTGAGTGCTGTGTTTGGGTGTATTGGAAAACTCAAACAAGCCATTTGACTGCTGATAGGAGGTTCTGTTAGCATTCGTTTATCAGAGCAGTGACTGTAGCGAAAACACCACGAACTCTTCAAAACAAACTAACCTCACACTTTTCCTACATTAGGGCCTCTTGTTTTATGAATGCAGAGGAGGGGATTCGGAGTCAGGAATCAAGCAGTTTTGAAGGAGTCGGTACAAAAATCCAATTCTCTACTCTTTCATGTAAATAATTTGAATTTGTTTCAAAATTCTGAGTAGTAAAATTGAAATTAAATGTTAAGGGGGCAATTCAATTCTATCCTTCAGTAATCCTTCATCCTTCCATAATCCCATCATTCATCCTTCAAAGACAGTGACTACTTTAGCAGCACACCAAGTACGTGTTGAGAGACTTTTCACAGCCTCAAAATTATCAAAAGCTGCCTTGGATCCACCAGGAAAAGAAGATATTATGTATAGAAGTTATCCTATTATTAAAAACAAATAAGATGTAATGTATTACAAATGTAGCATCTTTGTGATTAAAATGTACAATTTTCTTTTGCTTGTTTTAAGTTACTCTATAAAACTTTGCTAACTGTTATATATATATACACAGTCCAGTCACATTAATGTGACCACCTGTCAAAGAGCTAGAATAACCACCTTTGGCAGAGCGGACCGATGCGAGATACAATATATATATATATTCGATTGAGATGCTTTCCGATGCCCTAGGACATCCTTTATATACCCTCCACTGCAATGTGCTGCCACCTGCCTTTTGTGACTGGTTATTTCACGTTGATTTCGAAAGTAGGTGGTCGTCACATTAATGTGACTGGACTGTGTATATATATCAGTTCAATAATAATAATAAATTCAGTTCATTTTGATCTGAAATTATTCACCATAAGAACGGCAAAAAAATATAGTGAATCAAACGTGCCGTGGTTTACGAAGGGGTGGAGGGGCTTTCACTGCACGCACTGCAAAACGACTTTATGCATCCGTCTTTAAACCGGATGTTTACCCTTTCACACAATCCATGTTCGAACAAATCCTCAAGAGGAAAATTTACAAAAATGCCGATAACTTCAAATTAAAAGATATGTATGTATTCCACAATTTGTAACGTTCCTGGGAATTAATATCATGCATTTAAATAATCCAAAATATTTTAGCCCTTTTTATTTCTTTGATTTGAATTTCTTATAAAATTTATGAGGCTGAGATTTGTGCATAAATCTTGAAATAATCATAAAAGAGAACAATTGAAAATTCATCTTTCGAAATCCAATTCACATGAAACCTTTTCAGATTTGATTCATTTCTAAGTATTTATATTGAAAAATTATAATTCATGCAATGAATGTACTCAATAGTTTAATTTGACTTGACTGCTTTGAGATTTATGCTTCCTTACACTGCTTTATCACAATTTATCAAAAGACTATCAAATTAAAAGAGGTAGTGTAATTGCGATCCATCATAATCAAACAATTATGACGTTCGAAATTCGTTAACCAATAAGTATCTTTTGATTTTGATGGCTCTCATGACGAACTTTAAAAATTAAATTGAATTAAATGAATTGCATATGATTCCTGGCAAATTAACAAACAAAAAAATCCAAGAGATAAGCTATATACTTAAAATGTTGAAATAAATAGATGAAACTATTGATCGACTAAATAGCAACAGTTTGAGCTGAACAATACGAATTGCTATATTTTTATAGGGGTCTGAATGGCCGAGTGTCTAACGCTCTGGGGCTCGGTGACACAGGTTTCAAGTTCGAGTACCGGCGGAGTCATGAATGTTTGTAGGGGTTCGGAATCCACTTTAAACCGTAGGTTCTTTTATAATATGATCGTAGAGCGTTGTCTTGAGGTTTAGTCAGTCTTCAGCCCTCGTGGTTCCCCGCTAAAAACTAAAACTGCATGTTACCCCATGGAACAGTCGCCTGCGAAGGAGTCTTTTGGACCTGGTGTAGGATTTCCTGCCCAAGGAGGATTAGTGACAACAACAATATTTTTTAAAGAAGAATGCTGAATATTTTGTTATTTTTCTTCTAACATCCTGATGTTTTCCCCCGTTTTGAGTTTATTTTTATTTTTATACGTAACATCAAATTTACAACAGTAAAATTTCCACATTAAAATTTTTTTTTTTTTTTTTTTTTTTTTGCACTTTTAAACCAGTTACTATCACAAAACTAGTAATTCGATCCTTCTGCATAGTCCAAGACAAACCCGAGTCGTCGCGAACAAAACTAAATTGAGGCAATGCTGGTAAAAGCAAGTTTCGAAGGAGTGGCGAACAGCTAATCAAACACCTGCAGCAACTACTTTTTTTCCCTCTCTCTCGGTAAATCCACTTTTTTGGTTAAGAACATCCGTAATGACATCGGGTTTTCCTCCTTGCCTTTCCTCTTCCGAAAATAGAACCACCAGATCACTCCAATGCTTTGTGGGGGAATCAACCGAATTTTAATAGCGTTATGAATCGAGCACCCGTTCAGTATGACACCAAATTGATTTCTTTCAAAAGATATTAAGGTAATAATCATTTTCCACACGAAAGAAATTGTTTTACTAGAACCTAAACTATTTACCCTTTTTTTTTTTTAACATGGGTGAGCTTCATGTCCCACTTCTACCATGAATGCGGCCTGATGGCCAATTGGCTAGTGCTCTGGCCTTTGATACTACAGGTTTCAGTTTAGAATCCTGACGGTGGAATGGATGCTTGCTAGTGGTTCGGAATCCACGTTAAACTGTTGGTCTTAGACTAATTAGCCCAAAGTGTACACAAAATGACCGTAGAGCGACACACCAAACCAAATCTATCTATCTATCCCTTCGGCACTCGTTGGAGACGAAGGGATAAGACTGTGCCTTCCGAACGGACTTTTAAAGATAACCGTTCCCACATTTGCGTCCCGTATGGAATAAAACTCGAAAAGCCTAGACTATCGATATTTTGTTGAAATCGTCTTCGAGTCTCTTCATATCTGAAAACAGTGACTGCAACGGAGGCCGACAGCAGATTACAACCTGAGCCTTCCTGAACGCTGGTTAAACGCATTACTACCTCGAAACGGGCTTTATCAAAAATTTTTAAAAAATTCGATAAGACATCACACATTGTTTTGATTATATCTTTTCATCTTCTGGAATTTGAGCGACTTCGTTATGTCCCCGTTAATGAAAGAGAAAGGCTCCGAAATTTCACAAGCAATAGCTCTCATGTTTACGTCTGGGATGGGCACGATAAATCCGCTGGCCGGATTGTCCTTGCGTCGGAATCGAGAAGGAGGATTAAAATTCTCAAAAAGCATCCCTGGAGAAGTTTGTTCAAAATTGTGTTAGTAAATTTTAGGTGCAGGAACCTTATGCTGAGTGATTAGCTCTTTCGCGCTCGGTGCCATAGGTTGTGGGTTCAAGTATCGGCTGTGTCATGGATGTCTGTAGTGGTTCGGAATCCATTTTAAACAGTAGGACGCTGTCTAATATGGCTGTAGTGTTGGACATAGAGCTGAAAACCCTACCCCTTAAAAACAAAATATCTCTTTTTTTCGAAATCTGGCAGTAGACAGACTGCCTTGGCCACCATGAGGCCGTTGCTCCACTAATGATGATGATGATGAAATTTTAGGTACAATGTATCTTATCTCTGTTATGCACCTTGAGTAACGCTGCATCCGCTACATATTTTTCCGCTTTAGTGGTGAATCATTTATAAAAATAAAAATTTACGTTATTAATCGCAAGTTTATTTTTAATATCTGAACAAGTTAAGTGTAAGTGAGGAATTTTTCTTTTTATCTGCTTGTTTTTGTATTGATTTCATGTTTCTTCCACGAACAGTGTGACCAATGAAGATAAATTGCCTTCAGGGAGCACTTCATAAAATATAAATATATATATATATATATACCTCACTACCAACAAACAATAAAATTGATAATGAATTGACTGAAAATTCAAAGTTTATATGACATGAAGCAATGATAGGAGAAACTGTTAAACATTCACCGCTTTCAAAGAGTAAACTGCAGAGGAGATTAAAGGGAAATTTACTAATATGTTTCTTTGCAAGCACATTCCCTTCCTTAACCCAACTTGCGGCATAATGGAAATGAACATAGAGTGTAGAAGGTCCCAGGTTCGAATCCGCTGGAGGCATCAGTTCAGTTTGTTAGTATGTGTATTAAGCATCTGACATCGATTGTCGCGTTTTCCATTATATCCAGCTTAACAATATATACCAGGAAATAAAATTAAGTTTTGTTTCTTTAAAAAGATGAATTATAGAATGCTAGAAGAAATAAATTATTGAGAGTTAGAAATTTAATTTGGTTTGTCGCTCTACGATCAGCATACTTTAGGCTGATTAGACCGGGACCTACAGTATAAACTGGATTCCGAACCACTATCCATGCCACCACCAGGATTCGAACCTGAAGGCTATTTATCAAAGGCCAGAGAGCTAGCCAATTGGTCCTCAGGACGCAGAGAATTAGAGAAGATAATATGAATAAATGATGAATTTGAATTATTTACGATACTTTTTTTAAAATTATTTCCAAAAGGCAGACGTAATTAATATAAGCTTAATGAGTGTGATAT
The DNA here is from genome assembly GCA_021605095.1 of Caerostris extrusa. Lineage (NCBI taxonomy): Eukaryota > Metazoa > Arthropoda > Arachnida > Araneae > Araneidae > Caerostris > Caerostris extrusa. Next base: position 31,225 of record BPLR01005973.1, read on the forward strand.
CACCCAGTACGTCAAGATGTCTAAGCCGCGGAGGACTTGAAACCTGTTCAAAGTAAACAGTTTTATTTCCGTAAACAAGAAAAGCAAATGGCCTCCCGACGCGTTTTGTCTGCATTCTAATTTTCAATGCGCTTTATAAATTTTAAGCTTTATTGCCGTTTCGCCACTTTCCGCAGACGAACAGTTCCGCGTGTTTGTGCAGATGTTTCCTTGAACTTGACCTTGGAAGGACCTTACGGACGACACCTGACGAAATCTATTTTGACTGGACAACCCCTTTCCTGCGTCTCGTTTTGCACCTGCATCGTCGCAAACACCCCCTCCTGTCTTTTCCTGGTTCGTTTGCGCGGTGTACTAGATTCACAATCGCTTCCTGGTGCATCTTGACCGAATATGAGGGGGAGCAGCACACTGCTAGACAGCGCGCTGGTCATTGGAACTGAGACAGTTTGGCCTGAGAGGAAAAAAAAACTCCATTGTGATGGGTGTGATAAATCTGTAAGTCAGAACGTGAAGAGAGAACCGTGGAGGAAAGAGCACTCCCCATTTTCCAACATACGATGGCACAATGAAAATGCATTATTGTAGGTCATCATGATGCGTCCTTGATAACGCTGATTCTTCTACGTATATACTATTATAGTGGCAAATGATAGGATCCAAAGTGTCTAGCATCTACTACTACTTTTACTAAATCACTGTGCCAGGAGCTGAATTGCCCCTTTACAGTTTGGAATGATGTGGGTGAGAGGAAGTCTGATTGGGCTCTGTGACACTCTACGTTCATATGAGACCGTGACATACGGTTTAAAGTGGATTCCGAACCACTACAAACAACCATGGCACCGCCGGGATTCGAACCCGATACCTGTGGTATCGTGAGCAGACTCGAACATCAGGCCCCAAGTGTCTAGCATCTGAAAACAGTAGGTGCCATTTGTAATTAGGTCAATCATTCTCAACACCAATCAATAGTAAAGCGAAGGAATGCTAATCGCAGGGTGGCCGCGTTTCATCGAAGTAGGACTCACCGGACAAGACAATGGAAAGATTCCAGCGGTTTTTCGGTTTCCCCCAATTTGAATAAATTGTCCACTTTCCCTCAAAACAAATTGTCGCTTAATTCCATATTCTCGTGAGTCCTTTTTTTTTTTTTTTTTTTTCGCTGAAAGCAGATCCCTTTTGAATCTGAAATGCAGAGCGTGCGTTCTGCCCAAATTCGTCAAAAACAATCATAACATTTTTTTTTTTTATATACTTTTCTCAAATTTTGAAAAATCTCAGTGTCTTTACTATGAAATGCTTTCCCCTTTCTAGTATCAATAATGCCTCACATTAGTACAAATTGCACATTACTAGTGTGCAGAAAACGCATTGACTTATGGAGAAGACACAGATACCCCATGGGTTCTTTCAGAAGTACGAAATGGTCAGGAAGAGGAAGTTATCCATATTACTTAAGGAACTTATCATATAGTAAAAAAAAAAAAAATAAAATAAATTTCTAGTAACCCACCTCTAATTTTTTGATGAAATGGTTGCTGTTTGTGAATATTCGATCACCATTCGATTATAACTATACAATCTTGAATAATAATCTCGCAATCTTGAACAATGCAATCTTTAAACTAATAAACATTCATTTAGTTATACTATGCACAGTGAGAAAAATTCTTGCCAATTGTACAAAAAATTATCTCTTAAGTCATAGAGATAATTATTAAAATTATTATGACTTAAGAGATTAAAAATATTAAGGTTTAAGATAATTATTAAAATTATTTTCTTTCATAATTTTTTTTGCCTATAATTCGCAGCGACGTATAATCCCCTTGTGTTATTTTTGGCACACATAAAAAGGATCTCGTATAATCCGCAGCAGCCTAGAACTCCAAAAATCTTGGGCTCAAAAAATAAAAGAAATTGTACAATCCACAACACCGTATAACCCGCTGATGTAATTTATGTTTGCAAAAATAAAAGATCTCGTGTACACCCAAGTGGCATATAAGCATTTGTGACATTTATTGCTCAAAAATAAAATATCTCATATAATCCACAGCGGCGTGAAATCCACGGGTGACGTTTGTGATTCAAAAATAAAAGATCTCGTAACCTGAGAGCGACCTTTTTTTTTTGCGAAAAAAAATACCAATTCCAAGAATCATATAACATGCAGGCGTCATTTACGAATTAAAAATAAGAAATCTCGTATAATTCGTAACGGTGTATAATCCACGGAGTTATATATATAGCTAATATACACATTATATATATATATATATATATAAATGTATGTATGTATGTATATATATATATATATATACTTTTATTAGCACAGGTGTATAACCTGTGAGCCTGATTTTCAGCTCATAAAATAAAAGCTGCAACGTTGTGTTATCCATGGGTGCCATGTACTACTCAAAAATTAAAAATCACGCGTAATCCGCAGCAGCATATAATCCTCTGGCGTTGTTTTCTACTGAAAACGTAAAAGATCTCGATTCGCACCGTAAAAGAGACCGATTCGAGCCTCTTCTTTGACTTACCATATAAAAATCAAGTCCTGTTTTTCTATTCATGGAATAAAAACCAAAAACAGTGCCGCTTCATTTTAAACAGATTTTTGATTTCACAATTATATGAAAAACATTATGTTATAAATTTAAGGTAGTGGAAACCACAAGGAAGAAGATATACATTCAAGAACTGGTATGGAAACAAAGGAGACGACTCTCAACCTTCATTATTATTAGACTGATGAATATCTTGATCGATATGATGATTCGTCTTTAATTCGGTTTTTCTTATTTATTCCAGGCCTTTTTCATCCACTATCACACTCATATGCGATGCACATCACATAAGTCTGAGTTGACGTAAGTCCGGCTCTCTTGCATCGGACGCAACTGTTATGTTTCTTTCATGTTTAGAATATTGTTAATTCTTCTTTCGCACAAAATTTTGTCAACTTCCTTTCAGCAGAAAACATTTTTTAAGCGGTGGTTTTTATATATTTTTTTTGAAACTTCCAAGGAAATAAATTATAGTTTAAAAAAACTAAAAAACACTCTTTTAGAGTTAATCAAACTAAAAAGTAAAAAATAATTGTTAACATAAGAATAAAATGAATGTCACGATTCTAAAAGCGTGGGGTGCTTTGTATGGCATTTTAAAACTAACTCTGCATTTCGGAATGAAACTAGTGAAAAATTATAACGATTGATATCGACCACCCCACGCTTTTAGAACAGTGACATTTTTCTCGTCAGTCATTTTATTATGTTAACAATTATTTTTTACTTTTTAGTTTGATTAACTCAAAAAGCGTGTTTTTAGTTTTTTTAAACTATAATTTATTTTCTACTTTTTAGTTTGATTAACTCTAAAAGCGTGTTTTTTAGTGTTTTTAAACTATAATATTTAAATGAGGTCCCTGTAACGAGGACTGAAACTATAGTTCTTACAACAATTTAATTGTGAGTAAATCAAAGGCTAAATGCGAATAGGTAGAGCCAGCCAGGATTCGAACAGGGAATCTCCTCATCCGTAGTCAAGCGCGTTATCCGTTGTACCTCTGTCCTACGTAGGTTTGAATGTCTTGGGTACTTTCATTCTACATGGGTTAAATTGATCTTCATAAGTTAAAATAAAATCTCTAATCCTGGCGATCCTAACCGGGATGAGATAATAAACTTATCAAACTATTTTAGTGTCGTCGGTCCTTGATAAGTCTACAACGTTTAAATTAAATCTGATCGCTTAAAGTAGGGCAAAATCGAGCCCAAAGAGTCAGTTACGAACAAACAAACATACACGTGAAACTAATAAAAGCGTATTAAAAAAAAATAGAAACATCCGCAGATGATACGCAGTGGTGTATCGTTAGAAACCCTGAAATGCTTATTGAATAATTCTCGGATTATAGGCAAAGAATTCTAATAGTTTTCTGCCCCTGATCACCCAAATGGTTGACGGAATTTCCTTAAAATACATCATTTTAATGTATATTTCACCGGGTTTTTTTTATATATCTGTAATTGGATGAGGGTGTTTTTTTATTTTGCAATTGAAGAGCTTTAAAAGATCGTTGCAAATCTGGGTTATTTTTCTGGAAACGGATCCAAGACACTTTACAATAGATTATTATAGATTTCGACGCAGATAAAATGAGTTGAATACGTAATTTGTCAAAAAAAAAAAAAAAGATTTTCAGAATTGAATGCACTCGTCGAGTTTTACTGATGAAGTTGTTCAAATGTTGGCAGGCATGCATTCACAAAAAAAAAAAATACGCCAAGTTAAAAAGAAAAAAAAATGTTAAAAGTTTACTTGTAGTTGGTGAGAATCTTGGCACCTTTAACCTTGACGATCATCGTTCCAACTTGGCAAGTGATTCTCCATTTCCAAGAATTTCACACAAACACGGAAACAGGTTGTGGAATCACGTGATTAGGATGAAGGTGGAGGGGGAGAGGGGAGATTTCGAACAATCGAATAATTTTTAATTGAAAAAATGCAAAAAAAAAGGATTCGATTTCAAATAAGTTCCGCGAATCGAGATGGAGCGAGGACCTAATGAGGCGAGAAATTGAGATTCCGCTTCCCTTCCCCTGTTTTTTGTTCTCTGTGAACCCGCTCATTATTTGAATGTGACGAAACCTGAAGAACGGATGAATTCGAAAGCGATTCGAAATTCGATGACACTAATGACTTCGAATTGAAATCAACAATCCGCCCGTTATTGCAATAGCCTTGAAAATTTTGCTTTTTGGTTCCTTTCTTCTCTCCTTTTCGTTTTCAGTTTCAAGTAAAAATTGACGGTGATTTTTGTAATGATGAAAATGTATCGCCTGAATAGATTTCTGGTGACATTTGCAGCCAAAATTTAGGATTTGGCGGTTTCGGGAAATATTTATTTGTTTATTTTCCCTTTTGAACAATTTATCCTACATTGAAAGTGCAATGTTTTTGGCTAAGTAAAATAGATTCTTATAACATTTAATTAAATCACTTTTTCACTTATAAAGTTATAAATTGTGAATTGACTATTATAAAGTTATTCAAACGTTTTGCATCACTTAAACATTTGCATTTTACATGATGTAATCTTAACATTTGCAGTACATAATGGAATCTTAAATAGTTGTTATTATTTTTTTTTTTTTTTTTATCATTTTTTTCCTTATCTATTCATTTATATTAAGATGTCATCGGTGGTATAGAAGTTTTAATTATAGTTTGGTTTGATTTGTCTCTCTATGGTCATTTTATGCACACTTTGGGCTAATTAGACCGAGACCTATAGTTTAACGTGGATTCCGAACCACTCACAAACATCCATACCGCCGCCAGATTTCGAACCTGAAGCCTGTGGTACCAAAAGCCAGAGAGCAAGCCAATTGGTCATCAGGCCGCTTTTAATTATGGAGAGGCATAACAGAAAGTTCATGAACTTTGACATTTATAACAAAATTATTAACCAATTATGCTCCTTCACCAATGGACTCAAATGGTGACAATATTGGTAAATATTTTCTTCCAATGCAGCTGGCAAACACTTAGACATGGACGTCTTGGATGCCTTAAGGCAAGCGCTGCACAGACGTTACTCACTTTGCATTACCCAGGGGGGCGCGTGTAACTTGAAGATAAGCCACGGAGTAACAATGCCCCCGCAACGCTCTACGATCATATTAGACCGGGACCTACGGTTTAAAGTGGATTCCGAACCACTACACACATCCATGGCACCGCCGGGACTCGAACCCGAAACCTGTGGTACCGAGCGCCAGAGCGCTAGCCACTCGGCCATTCAGGCCCTCATATTGGTAAATATTGTAGAAGAAATATTACTTCTTCACTGCTGCGTTGTTCTTTTTAGGCTGTTGAAGACAGTTTTCGATTCCAATAAAGGAAAATTTTATTCGAATTGTTGTTTAGGAAAAACGGCATTCTACTCAATCAATATCGAATAAAAGTAATACAAATTTGCAATCTATCATTTTTTAAAAATAGCAAAAGTATTAAAAGAAGCATGTCAAAAAAGAAATGTCCAATAAAGGCGAGAAGATAGTGCTTAGAAACATTAGCCTGAGCCATCAGTATTTGGCATCCGCGGATCTGCTCTCTGACAGAAAGTTGATTTTGATTCAAACAACATTTCAATGAAGTTCAGGAAATAGATCTCAAAAACTCACAAATAAATAAACAGATGAATGTCTGTTACCAGCAGGAGTGGAAAATCTGCCAAAAAATTTCCAAGTCCTGAGTCTGTTTTTTTTTTTTTTTTATATCAACTTTGGACTCTTTATCGTAATTTTATAAACTACGATCTTTATCAATGAATTTAGAAAAACCTATGAAATAAATTCAATGACTTTTATTGAACTCATATATCTAAAAACAATTTTTGCATAACAAAGTATTTTTTACGATTTTATTTGAAAGATATTCTTGTATTCCATATTTGCTGACAAAATATATATATATATATATGTCCTGTAAATACAACAGTGCTAAATTAGCAGACAGTATAGAATAGGTTAAGACAAGTGAAAGGAAATTGTACATTTTAAGCTCGAAGATGCTATAGTTGTATATTGGGCGATCTAAAAGTTTCCTTTCGAAGGCCGTACAGTCCAGATTTGATATGCCAGTCATGCAAAATCGCCTTCAGTATTTAGGCAATCCCCACATTGTTTTATGAAGTTGAATATACACTTTTGGAAAAACTCCTCCTTCTGCAGTCTAACGAAACTACCTGCTGCACTTCTACATCATACAGAAACAGTCGACCTTTCAAAGACTTCTTCAAAGGTCCAAAGGCATCAAAATTGCACGGGGAGAGATCAGACCTGTAAGGAAGGTGTTCGAATGTCTCCCACTTTTTTGTAACTGCTGCGTTACAACATAGATATGGAGACATGCTTTATCATCACCCCATTTCACAGTTTTCCCGAACGTTTCGCCTTAATTGCATGTTGTAATTTCTCCAGCGTTTTGCAGTTCCGTTCCCTAGGGATTGAGACACCTGGATCCTTGTAATCAATAAGCAGCCCCTTGCAATCAAATTACTACAGGGTAAGCCTCACTCTTCCAGCAGATGAATCTCTCAATCACTACAGTAGTTTACGGAAAAGTAGTTTCGACAGATATACTTTTCCGTGCACATTCTCCAATGAATGTCTACCGATTTTTGTTCTTCGACACTCCCTCCCCCTAAAAAGAGTAACAGCGCGTTGGTCATGCTTGGACTCGTTTGGTACTAACATTGTTTGCCATTGTTAATGTTTCAGCATTCTCCTCACACACTTCGAAAATAAACAAATGCCACAATAATCCCATGCATCGATGTCGGTGCTTCCATACCCTCATCGGCGACGAGCTAATTTGCATATACGCTGCAGCCACGCCCTCAAACGGAAACTTTTTGATCGCAACTTATAATGCATTAAATCATTTTGTTATAAAAAATAGAATAGCTTCTATATGATCTTCTTCCATAGGCCCTAAAATGTTAATTGCAAATATCATGGTGGACATAGCAAAATCGTACTCTACTTTTCCTGTACTCCTCATATGCAAAAAAAAAGTGACTCATCCTATTTCTGCCCAATACACGTGTAGGGCACAGACTGGGATCAGTGATTTTGGCGGGGGGGACAATGCCAGACTTAGAAAAATTTACTAATTAAATAGTCCTTTCCTTGTAATAAATAATAGAAAATTATTCGCTTATTACAATGGCGATTTGTCGCCAAATACATATTCAAATTCTCAGGAAAATTTGTCTTCAAGGTTGACAAATTAAGGGAGTGCCAGATTTAGAGGGCTTTGTGAATTAATTACACATTTCCTTGTAATAAATGACTGAAAATTATTCGCTTATTATAATGGCAACATATCACCAAATATTTCTTCATAGAAATTTGTCACCAAGATCGCTAAATTGAGGAAATTTTAGAACTCTAATAATCGCTCATTACTGAATTTTTGTTACTTTTTTCGTAACAAATTAGTCAAACTTTGTAAGATTTACTAATTTGTTACGAAAGGTACAAATAGGATATTTTATAATGATTAATAAGTTAAATTATTTATGATGGGATACTGTAAAATTATTTTTTTATACTTAGTTTTGATTTGATTCTTTTGCATTGATAGATCTGTACCTAGAGAGCTGTTCTAAACACATGACTAAAAGTTTTAAAAGAATTAATGTTAGAAAAGATGGCTTTATTGCTAAAGATATTGATGACAAGCATAATTGTTCATTGTTAAAATAATCACAATAATTACATAATACCCCACGGCTTTGTCAGTAATTTTTGTGATGTTCAGGTAATTTTGAAAGTTCCGCAGAAAATTTCCTTTAAATTTTGATGCCAAATTTTAAAAACTGTAATTATATTTGAAATTGTACATTAATAAAATAATTTCAATAACTGTAAAACACCGCACATTTTTTTCTGTACATTTGTGTATGTGTGTGTTCTGTATAATTTTGAAGCTGGAGTTCCGCAGAAAAATTCATGTGCGCGACTCGATGATGAAGGAGAAAAATTCCCGGGTCGCTGCGGTCAATCAGTCCACGCATAAATCCATCAAACGGACACAGAAATCATCTGGGACGTTTATGGGTTAATGAATGGTTACGCCTGCTCTTGCAGAACGACCGCAGTCTTCTGGAAAGCATTCCATGTCTTCAATTAAAATGAGTCTTTAATTCGATTGAAGTCGTTTCTTTTACCATTAGAACCGACTGAAATGAGATTTTCTACAGCACTGCAAACAGACGATGGATGTCGAACAGGCACCTGTGAGGCGCACATTCATAAATCACGATTTTGCTCAAATTTAATCTGTGTTCGGGTGGTATTTTGCTCCTCTGCATTTTAGGGGCCTGATGGCCGAGTAGTATGCTCGGTACGGCAGGTTTCGGGTTCGAATCCTGGCGGTGCTATGGATGTTTTGTACTGGTTCGGAATCCACTTTAAACTGTAGGTCCTGGTCTGTTTAGCCCTCGTGCGCCCAAGATGACCGTAGAGCAACAAACCAAACCAAACCTTTAATAGAAAACGAAAATAAAATTGTTTAATTTTTAAAAATTTACAAAATAGTTTTGAATTGCATTCAATTTTAGAGTTATTGAATGTTGAGTTAAAACCTAGTTCGAACTATTTATCATGTAGTACAATGAATATGTGTTTCTGTAACTTATACCTGACAGTGATGTGAGTAAACATGGAGCATGCCATTTTACGATAAGTGAAGCGGTAAGCCTGAGCGACGATCGTCGGGACTATCGTAAAGGGCGTAACGTATCATAAAGGGCAGATTGAGTGAAGAAGCAAAAATTACCTCTAGCTAACGGAACACTGATTTTATAAATTGTTTATCCAGCAGAAGAGATAATTATTAAAGCTTCTTGGTTGCAGTTGTTATAGAAACTATCATTTTGTCATAGTGTTTAAATTCGCTTTCGATATTATGAATTTTTTCCTGCCATTTTTTTCTCATTTTTTTTTTTCGAAAATTGGCAATTTTAACTACAACTGTAAATTAAAATTATTTTTTTTTTTGTTTTGAACTCAATGAAACAAGTTGCTCTTTTAGCGCGATTTTGACTTCTGAAACTCGCCATTTTCAGTTCACTACTATGAGGGCAAAAATACGATTTTATCCAATCTGTTAATATTCAATATTAAGTCTATTTTAAAGAAAAGAAAGTGGTAGTTCTATCTGTAAAAATTGTCAGGAATATAATCACTTCTTTTTTTATTCATTTCTTTTTATGTTAGACAAAGAATTGTTATTTTGCTGTATCGTTTCTTATCAATGATTCTTTCAGAATGTGTCAATTTCGAATTCGATTTATAAACACCGTTTTTCGAAATCACTTTATCTAAAGTGACTTCTCCCTACCTTCAAAGCGAAAAAGCATCTGTTTTATTCCATGTGTGTATTATTATTCTTTTAATGGGCTCTAAACCTGTCGGTGGAAACTTTAGTGTCGAGTCATCTAAGAAGTACTTTCTCGGTCTTCGTTTTTCCTTCTCTTCGAGTGCCACCGCTGAATTCAGAACGAAAACGAAGTACTCAAGAATATGCTCCAACATTTTAACCCTCGGCAAGGACAAAATATGCAACAAAAACCTCCTCCCACCTCGATTTTTTCAACATTAAGTGTTACGTTACGTTTAATTTCAACGTTAAGTGTTACATCGATGTTCAATTCTTTTGCATTATATCAGCAATACATGAACCGCAACTTTATTTCTTTTATTCACAGTTATTCAGAACATGTATTATTATTATTATTATTAATTGATTCTAACCCCAATTGTACTAAATGTAAAAATTGTTAATATTGAACATTTAACACCTGTTTTAAACGGTTTGACAGATTTTGATGAAATTTTGTGTGTGTGTTTCACAAAACATGGAGAATATTTTTGCTATCCTCTTTATTGTAAATTGCCACCAGATGGAGCTGCAGTATATCAACTTCCATACTGTTCAACAAATCGCTATGAAAATTGGTAATAATATGCAATTGAGTATGGAAAATAGGTTCGCGCTATCCACTTTATTGTTACTTGCCATCAGAGGGTGCTGCAAGATTTCATTTTAATTACCCTTCAAACGATATCCATGAAAATGAGTATGCACATATATTGGAACATGGACAATATATCCGCGATGTGTAATTGTCTACGATCTTCTGTGGTTTTTTTTTTTTTTTTTTTTTTTTTTTTTTGCAGGACAACGAATGCCGAGTTCTGCTAGTATATGTATAAAAACTGTACAAAAATGCGTAATTTTTTATAAAACATTTTTCGTCTAAAATAGTGTTTTTGGCAGTCCTTGGTCCCCATTAAAGAAATTTATACGCAGAGTGGTAGCCAGACTTAAGCAAAATCGACCTCCTTTAATCGGCCTCCTTCCCACGATGCCACCTGTTGCATTACTTGTTGGACGGTCAAGTCTTTTATGATTCGTGATTTCTTCTGGACATCCGAATAAAAAGTCAATGCCAGATGTATTATCCTAGTTCTAATACAATCTGAAGGGTAACGCATCTAAAAAAAAAAGCACATATTCGATTCCTCAGATGGGGTGTGTATCAGTTATTTTTCTTTTCCCCACACCTTACCTCCCGTTCCTAGGGTTATGTAGCCTCTTTATAAAAGCGAGAGTGGAACATCTAAAGGCCTCATGTATGCTACGAAAAGCCGCCAACGGTTGCCTTCCAAGAGAGTAACTGCCCTATTTGCCGTATGGGAGAAATCCTGGAAATTCCCAACAGATAGTCTGACTACCTATATGAGAAGCTTTACTCACATTGTCACAATCGCCATCGATCTGTAGAATGCATAGCCGGTGTATAGATGAAAACTGCACGATGATGTTTATTGGAATCCGAACCTAACATCTCTAGTTCCAAATGCCCTTCTTCTCTTCTCTCTGTAAAATTATTAATATTTATTATGATATCATCTAATATACATTCGAGTCATGCACACCAAGGACCTCTCATCTATGAACAACCCCCTTGCAAAAGATTTTCAGAAGGATAACGACCCAATATTGGCTCTGCGTTTCTAAAGGCAAAGTAAAACGCTGTCGTTCTCAAATGCCAAGGACTGATTGGAGCCAATAGAAAAGCAGATATGCACCAGCTTCAGTATTCCCCAGAGTTTCACCACGGAAAGGCCACAACACTTCACCCACATTGGGCTATGTTAATTTCGAACCCCTATCTGAGAGGATATCTCGAGTTTTACGGACGTTCGCCTCCGCTTGAGTCGACGATTGAAAGGTGCGCTATGGGGAACAACAAGTTTCATTTTTGTGGGCACACGAGATAAAGAGTTTAAAGAGGTGTGAAACAAAAACCACGTGCATCGGACACAGAAGCGGAATTGAATTTCGGCTTCTGCGGCTAATGTTTCCGAGAAGCGAGCCCTGGCTGTGATCTTCCCAGAAAGCCGCCCACGGCACTCGCCAAGGTCAAGGCAGAAAAACACGGACAGCCAGGTAGAGCAATTGTTCGCAGCCACAATGGCCGGCTCTTGGCCCGCGTCCAAATCTTCTGCTGCCCCAACAAAAAAGGCAGCAGGGACAGAGAGCAGCAAACAAAAAAAATCGCATTGTGTGATGGTTAAAGTTTTTCTTGCACCGTCTAGCTAAGCTAGGAACGCCGAGTTGTCACGTGTGACCACTTTGGCTACACCAGTATGCATAGACTAGATAAGGTAGTAAAATAAGGTGATAGGGACAGAAAAAAAATTCATTACGACTCACATGAGGAACGATAAAAAAAGTACTGGAGATGAGGAATGAGCAGTCTTCCAAAAAATATCCGACACCTGAGTCGAATTTTTTATACCGATATCCGATTCCTGCTAAATCAGTCACTGTCTTTGCTAGTTATTATTGAAAGACGCAATGGAATCGCCTCTTTAATATTTAATTTTAATATTAATACTATGTATTTGAAAAAATAAAAACTATTTTAATAGAAGAATTGCCTTCAAGATGCCGACTCCTGACGCCGACTTCAAATATGCTCAACTACGGAGTTGTTGATCCAGTCTCCGATATCTAGCAATGATTTCAAATTGCTGTTCTTGATACAACAATAAATGTTTGATAAGTTGTCACTCAATTTTGCATCTTATCCGTGCTGATTCAGGGACAACTTACTGCAATGCAGGTTCTAAATGAACCTGCCGATGCCATAATATTCTTCATGGAAAAATTAGATAGATATTCTTCATGCATGATCAGCGACTTTTGAACTAAAAATGATACAAAAGACAAGAGTGCATTATAGGAGTCTGATGGCAGAGTGGCTAGCTCTCTGGCGCTCGGTACCATGGGTTTCGGGTTAGAGTCCTGGCTGTGCCATAGATGTTTGTAGTGGTTTTGGAGTCCACTTTAAACCGTAGATCCCGGTCTAATAGGATCATAGAGTGTTTGGAGGTAGTGCTACTCGCGTCCATAGCATACGTGCCCGCAGGGTAGTGCTAAATGAGTAACAGCGTTCGTCAGTGCAGCCCACTTTTGGCTGCTCACAAAGAAATGGTCAATAAGACACGGTCGTGTTTCTCTATCAATCGCTCAAGCATTCTCCCTCGCCATCTCCAAGGAAACACTCGTACTTACCATTTTCCCAGTGGCGACCTCTAGCAACAATTTAATTATAGTTAAACCTCCCATTCGGGCTTTTTGACATTCGCCCTCGATTGTACTACTTAAGTTATAAACTAAAGCAATCATTATAATAAACAAGATTGAAAATTTAAAGGAAATCATGCACATGATTATCAAACTACATGACTAAATAAATCTATTAATTCAATACTTACAACAAATAAGTCAATTAAATTCACTGTTCAGCATCTTGCCTCGTTAGTCGGACTATCTGGGGGAATAGTTTTCCGTGTTTTCTCCAATACGATAAGGAAATGCGGGGTACTTCCCCTAAAAGTCCTCCCGGAGGACACTGCCCTCTTATATATACATATATATATTGTGTATGCCATGCACTCATGCTCCCGTTGAAAAAGTCTTTTTTTCTTATGAATAAGTTGAGAGAAGAGCAAAGTACATTTGGAGGTCAATGTTCAGTAAATTTTAAGAAGTACTGCCACGAATTTAATTCTTATACGAAGACAATAATACCAAAAAAGACTTAATCAAATTTGTTCCGCATGAAAAATATTAAAACCCCATAAAGGATTCCTCCTTCATTCCCGCTTTTTTCATTAATAAATGAAAAGTGTGAAGAAATATTCTTGAAATCGCATATTATTATCTAAAATTAATAGTTGTTCGTTTTGAAGAAGAAGAAAAAAAAAAAATAATAAACGGTCACATTAAGAATGCTGTCTTTTTTGTCTCCCGACCTGTGCGATTGTAAAAATGATATCTGGATCATTATTCCTCACACCCTCCCTATATATATCTTGTTCACATTTTCAATCGTTCATAAAATACTTTTTATTCGTCCATTCAAGTTCAAATACATTTTTTTTTAACTTGTAGTGGATGACACTGGATGTTAACACAGTTTTTCAAATATTAATTCAGTAATTAAATTTAATTAATTAATTTTAGTTTTTTTTAGAATTAAGGTGTGCATATATCTACTAATAGATGGCGCCAGATAAACTTAAAAAAAATGAATGAAAATTATCTATAAAGACTATAATAATTATATAATATAAAGGATATATAATTATTTATAAAGAATGCATAATTATGCAATATAGTGAAAAAAAAAAAATAGGAATTGACTTAAAATTTTTTTTATTAATTGTTTTTAAAAACGAAATTGACAAAGTAAAAGCGACCAGTCTGGATGGAAAATCGCTGAGAGTTCCACGCGCCATAGGTGCTTCTACAAGGAAGCGCGTGTGACCTTAGAAAGTGAGAGAGAGAAAAAAAGAAAAAAAGCTATTTCTTTATACGAGACGTGATATTGTCTTTTCGAAGGATGAGATTTTTTTTTTTTTATCATTTGACTGCTGATTCCTAATACCGCAAATAGATGAGGCACAAAAAAAGATTTTCCCGATAATTTTAATCGATGCTTCCGACGATTCATTGCGACTTCCTTTGCAGAAAATAACAGATGCAATTTTTTTGGATGATCATTTTTTTTTTTTCTCTCTCTTTCTTACTGAGTGAATTTGCGTTTTGTGAATAAAACAGGAAATCCGTTAATAATTTTGAATCTCTGGAATCTAAACAATTCGATGCATATTTTAGTTCCTGTTTGCAGAGATGCGTTTAAGTATAAGAATAAATCATTATTTTTTTTTAGTTAATTTATGCTTTACATTTATCTGTCTTTTAAATCGTTGCATTCCATATGTAAAATACCTCAGTTGCGTTAAAATGTATACCAATAATTTTTTTGTTCTAATGCAGCTGGCAAACACTTAGACACTTGTCTTTGATGCCTTAAGGCAAAGCTGCACAGACGTTACTCACTTCGCATTACCCAGGGTGCGTGTAACTTGAAGATAAGCCACGGAGTAACAATGCCCCCGCAACGCTCTACGGTCATATTAGACCGGGACCTACGGTTTAAAGTGGATTCCGAACCACTACAAACATCCATGGCACCGCCGGGACTCGAACCCGAAACCTGTGGTACCGAGCTCCAGAGCGTTAACCACTCGGCCATTACCAATATACCCTGGCCAAAATAGAAAGATTAAACTCATCACGAAATCAACGTCCATATTACCTAGATATTTCTCTAAGGTACTAGAATCTATTTGAAGAGCCAGAGACATCTGTTAGCTTAGTTCGAGCGATTTGGGAATTCTATCGAAAATTGTTTAGGAAAATCATTTAATCCTTTTTAACCAAAAATTATTTAAATTAATCAAATTATTTACCAGCGAATTCTATCGAATTCATTAATCAGGATCCAATCATTTATCGATCCAAGTAATAATCATGAGGGTCGCTGATCAAATGTTTCATATAAAAGATTTTCATAGATGATAGTGGAATCAGTTGAGTTTTTCTCTCTTGTAATGAACTTGGTGAATTCATCTATGCAATTGCCTATCTCTAACTGTGTGTTTTGCTTGAATTTGTCTTATAATATTTCAAGTTTTAATGAAAATTCATCCTGAAATTAAATTGTGTTTTATTTTACACAATGAAATCAAACGAGCTTGTGAATACTGTGCTATTGTACTAAAATTATTGGCCGTAAAAAATGATTGTCGTCTCACTTCTCACTAATCCTCCTTATTTTTCATTTAATGAAATGCTTCAGTTGGTGATATTAATACTAGTGGTAGCTGTGGGCCTGAATGGCCGAGGCTCTGGCGCTCGGTGCCATAGGTTTCGGGCTCGAGGCTACCCCGTAAAACATCTCCAGTTTCGAAATCTGCTAGTAGGTAGATGACCTTGGCCCACCATGGGGTTGTTGCGTCAATGATGATGATATGAACATTAAATTCATCAGCATTTTAATTCTGACATTAATTTTCAGAATTTTGAAAAATAAAAATTGTTTTTACTTTACGGAATCCACTTCAAGCAACAGGCTTAGGTCTGATATGACTATAGAGCGTCACGGAGCCCAATCAGACTTCTCACCCACATCATTAGCAAACTGTATAAGTGCAACTCAACTCTAGGCACTGTGGTGTGGTGTAGTGGCTGAAACTGGTGCGCTCTTCCAGAATTTATTCACTTTCTTAAGTGCAAACTTCTGCTCTTTTGTCAACATTAAAAACTGGAGCTTATCGTTTTCGAATAGCTAGAAAGTGTTAAAAAGACAACGAACTAAAAAAAAATTTTTTTCTTTTTATACATAATTTTGGTTTGTCGCTCTACGGTCATTTTCGTTCATTTTCGGCCAATTAGACCGGGACTTACACTTTAACGTGGATTCGAACCACTCACATGCATCCATGGCACCCGCCAGGGATTCGAATCTGAAGCCTGTGGTACCAAAGGCCAGAACTCTAACCAATTGGCCATCAGGCCGCCCTTATATAAAGGGAGGTAATGTGTTGCACTACTGTATGGCATGAACAGTACACTGATGGTGAAAAACGGAAATGGTGCCTTATAAATTCTTTTTAGAAATAATTACCTTGAATGAGTGTGTTTTAAAGAGCTACATAGTCTTGCTAAAGACACTCGCATACGATATCACAATCATCAACGAGTCTACTCGTTTCTGAAGACAGCCATCGCAATACAAGTCGAACCTCAGTCATCGAAAACACTAGCTGTTAGAGTTATGTTAGTGGGCACTCTAGCTGTACACGAATCTATCTTGCCAGCTGCATAAGGAAAAAAAATGACAGTAACTGCTTTAACAACAACCCAAGTTAGTGTTGAGAGACTTTTCTTAGCACTGAGGCTTATAAAAAGTATCTTGAATCCACCATGATAAAAAGATCTTGTAAAAGAAGCTTTTCTACTATTAAGATTTAATCTATTCCATCCTTGGGACTCGAATGTACCACTTTCTTTTACTTGTTTCATCTATTCTGTAAGACTTCGATATCTGCTAATTTAGTAAAGTTATTTTTATTGGACATACAGTTTTTGTAAGCAAATTTATGATACGTCATCTTCCTTTTCGATTAAAATGATGTTTGGTTTTGCGTCATTCCTTGTAAACCTAAAATACAAAAAATAAATATTTTTGGACGATTTTCAGAATTTGCGTGAAGGGGAAAACTTTGACGCCAAAATTTAAACCAGACAGATTTTTAATTTTATAAACCGGTTTTTATTAGACATGCTAATTTTTTGTCTCATATTATTCATTACCGTTTCCACGAATAAATATTTTTAATGGAATGAAATCACGTTATTTCATTGAAAAAAAGGGATTAATTTCTTTATTATATATATTATTGGCTTAATTTATTTGACTTTTAAAAGAAAAAAAAAAATCAATTTTTTTCTACCATCAAAGCTATTTTTAAAAACGTGTCTATTTTTAAAAAAGATTATTTTTCTAACTCTTATTAATATTTCACAATGAAGAAGATATTAGGACTTTAAAACTACTGTATTTTATAGCATAAACATTTATATCTCTATAATTATACAAAATGTTTAATAATGTGTGTAATGCTATTTCTTATCCCGCTTGGTCGACAGCAACACCTAGACCAAGTCCATGAACCCTTGTGCTCTCATGGAATGACGGGCGGCTTCTGCTGTGATGAAGCACTCGTAGGTAGAAGTCTGACTTGGCTCCGTGACGCTGAAGAAAGAGAGCAATGCCTTCCGGGAGGACTTTCAGGGGGAGCTACCCCGCATGTGCGTATCGTACAGGAGTAGTCCCACTAACGAGGCAAGAGGCTGAACATCACAAACGCCATCGAGACTCCTCGTTTTTCAAACAGTTTCTACAGCAAAGCCGCCAGGGATTTTACCTCAGCCCTAATGCTCACCAGCGGCTTACATTGCCATTGAGTCCCAAGTCTGGTTAATAACATGTGTTATGCATTATATGATTATACAAAATGTAAGACAATAACTTATAAATAATAAAATGGTATTTTTGTTTTAAAAAAATTACTTCCTATGCTCTTGCTTGCAACATATTTCTGCAGCCTAACACAACCAACAAAAATTTATAAGAAAGTACAAAAAATATGTTCTCATAAAACAAGTAGGTACCAGAATATGTTATGCATTCTAATCAGTGAATTTTATTTAAAATGATCATAAAATTGCTATTATTCATTTACCATGAACACTTTCTAAACAAAGTATTTAAAAGAATTCATGGAAAAATAAACAAACTAATAAAACACGCAAATTATAAGCAATAACATATTATTATTTTTTTAATTGTAATTTTGCGTTTACACTTTTAATGGACTTAATTTGTCACGTAAAAAGATGTACGAAAATGAATTTTGCTGAATAACATCAACACATTTCAAAAACATAATATTAAAAGTAATTAGGTTTTGTTTTGTGTGATACGCCTAAAATCATCAAACCCATTTAAAAAACATATTCATGCTAAAACTTCAGAGAATGATATATGATAATACAGTGGCAACAGATCTTTCCTTAATTGACTATTACTGATTACTGCGATTCCATTTCTCCATTTTCGTTCTATGTATATTTAGCAAAGTAGTTTTTTAGAACAAACGAATACAACAAACTGACCCATCTTCAAAACATATTCTGCGTTAAAATTAAGGAAAGGAATGTCAGAATTAGATGACTAGCGAATTTTCTTTAATTACCTGTTGAACATTACTGCAATTTCAATTCTACTTTTTCACCTTGTATATATTTAACATACTATTTTGAAATAATCTTATCAAAATTCTTAACATTTTTCGTTTCCCCATGGTGCAAAGCAAGTCAACAAACACGTAACGGTTCTTTTAATTATAATAAAAATATATTTTCAAAAAAAAACATTATTAGACTTTTACAGGTAGCATATTACCCAAAACGGGATGATGGTTTAATAGTTAGATACAAATATAAAAAATCTTGATAACTTTATTAAAATAATAGTTAGCATATTAATATCCTGGTAAGTTTAATAAAATTACAGAAATATAAAATAATAAAAAATTACTTACAGTTGAAACTTTGAATCATTGGCAGGATTATGTGTTTTGACAATGCCATGTCTGTTCAGTATCAACAATGCCATGTCTGGTCTTGCAAATAAAACAAATCAGGATTCGAGAAGATGGTTCAAACCCTGTTATCTATGTCCATTTTAATTACTTCTCCATCCGACTTGTGGTCACTCAGGCTCGCTTGTGGGTGTGCCACACTCGTGATTGTAACAGCATTTGTGAGCGTCGACCTTCATCGGAATTTTCTCCGCACGTCACACAAATGGGCAGCTGTCCTTGAATATCCTCCCGAAGAACATCACATCTCTGTCCGTTAGGAATAATGAAAAGAAAAAATGTGCTCTTTCTCTAAATGTTTCACCATAGTAAGACAGGTCTCGCATACACACAAAATATTGACAAACAGAGGTGATACCTCAGTATAAGTCCTTAATCTGTTTTAGATCCTTATACTTATTTTAAATACTTATACCGAACAAGACGTACACCAAATGAATTTTTCCACGAAAAATAAAGAGAAGTCGCGATATCTAGGTATATGTCTTTAATCCATTACAGATCCTTGGACTTATACTAAAAGGACGTATACGAAACGAATTTCTCCCATAAGAATGATTAATCCATCTGAACTTAGATAAATCCTATTGTTATTGTCATATTACTCATAGAATAATGTTTGTATAAAATAATTTCAACACTGCTTTATAGTAAAATGCATTAACACAAAAGCAGCTAGATGAAATACAAGTATAATGAAAATTACCAATTTACTTCGTCTTTTCTATACTTAGACCTTTTGAGGATCAATAGGTTTGACTTTGATTAAAAATCTGTTCCAAAACTTTCTCTGTTGCTTTCTCATCAGGATGTTTCGGAAATTAGATATTATATATTAATTACAGACAACGCTATTACAGGCTTGTTTCAACTTTGTTAAAATGGCACTTCTCTGCAATGTTTTTGATATTCCTCCATTTGGCAAAAATTTTGAAGCTGGTACAAAAACCTGGTTTGGATTTCAAATGATATCATAATAATCCATAACTCTGTATCTGAATAAAAATATAGCGGAACTTCGATGTACGTCCTCAATATGACCTTTGGCGGCCGAATGACAATTGACTAGCACTTTGGCCTTTGGTAACCATAAGTTTCAGATTCGATTCCTGGCTGTACCATGGATGTTTGTTAATGGTTCAGAATCCCCGTTAAACTGTAGGTCCCGTCTAATGAACCTAAAGTGTGCATAAAATGACCGTAGAGCGACAAAACAAACACCAAATCAATCCGATCCTTAAATTTTATATCAAGCAAGTTATTTAAAAGAAACACTATTTAAATAAGTTTATGAAATCCTCAATAATATGTTTTTTGCATTAGCATACAAGCAAAACTATTCCATTGTTAAAATAAAAATCCAGAACTAAAAGTGAACATTCATATGTCTGGATATATCTTATTCACTTGTTTTGACGAGTTATGATTGCGTAGGACTAGTAAAGGAAATTTCCAACAAAACTGATTTTAAAACGTCAACATTTCAGTAAAGAAATGGACAAACAATACAATTTTGATGAAAACCCCTAAAATTAAATAACATTAAAACGACTAAATAATTAATACATGGAAAATAATATACATTATTTTTAAAAAGAAGATGAGAAAAAAATTGATATTTTCGATAGCAAGGCATTTGAAAACTACGGAACTTCTCCATGATTGGCGAAACCCATTTCAATTCCAGTGGGTGTGAACATTGACCATTTACCAACGCTCTTTCCAACACAACGCAATACGTCATTTTAACTTCCCTACAATAATTTTCCAAAATTCTAAAATGAAATAAAAATAATTGAATCACAACATTTACATTTTCCCTTTGTTTGTATAGACAAATAATACATAAAATATTAAACCTCAGTGTTTCATCAAATGTAGGAAACACCACTGTCTGGGATTGTAGATGAGATGGAAGGATTGACTTTTTCTCTACAGATAAGAAAAATTAAACCATCTCAGTAAAAAAAAAAAGTTGCAAAAATCTAATAACTTTTTGATGAACATATACCGTAACTGTTGTGAATTTTAAAATGAATCGTTATTAAGTTAAGGAAAGATTCCTTTCATACTACTTACATTTATTTCTTTATTTATTTGGCCTGCTAAACCAAAATTCAAATAGTGTTTAAAGTTGCAAATATCTTTTTAACAATATACCAAAAAAAAAAATCCTTAAAATGTTTGTCCTTTTTATAGGCGACACCTAGATGTTTGATAAATTATTTAAGTTTATTATTTCATTTCAATATAATTGATGCACTGTAATTTTTGAGAAACACAATATTGACTATTTGAAGATTAATTAAGATTTAAGGATGTTTGTGTACTTAAATATTTATCAGATGCAGCATCCTCATCTCTAAATTTAGGGAGATTGGAACTTAAAAACAAGAGAATAAAATCTTATGAAAAGGCAAATAGGGTTAATTATGATGGGCCCAAGTTATTTAACAATTATTTGTTGAATGACATACGTACAAACATCAAAAAGTTAATAACAAAAATAAAAAGTAAGATCACTACTGAGGAAGTTCAGTTAGTATAAAGAGGGTGCTGCTGATACGCTGTAGTACATGTTGCCACATACACGAAAGAAGAGGTTGCATTCATAATAAAAGAAAGTTTAAAAATAAGAAAATTATTGAAAAAATAATTAAAATGCACACAAACACATCACATCTTAAAATTGAATTCGAGTCTTAAAATTTAGAAAGATTAGAAAATAACTTAAAACAAGAAAATAAAGCAAACACAAAAATTAAAAATAAAACAATTATTGAAAAAAAAATCCTTATAATGTCTGTCCTTTTTATGGACCACACCTAAAAGTTTTTAATATATTTTTTTAATCATAAATAAAATATTTGTGGTCATGATTTCATTCCAATACAAGAGACGCATTAAAACTAATAGCAACGATATTTTGAAAAACCCAATGTTGATTATTTAAAGATAAATACTGATTTAAAGATCTTTGTATATTGCAAGTACAAAATAAACTGAATAACAAAATTTCTAAAAAATGTCGGAATTGGCAGAATTTCTCTGTCTGATAGGTCAATTGGCTAGCGCTCTTTCCTTTGCTACTTCAGGTTCGAATCTTGGCGGTGGCATTGATGCTTGTTAGTGGTTCGGAATCCACATTAAGCTATAGGTCCCGGTGTAATTAGCCTACAGTGTGCAAAAAATGGCCGTAGCCAAAGCCAAACCAAAGCTGCCAAGGAAAAAAAAAATTTCTGTAGCAAATCACCATTCACCGAGTTCCGGGTGAGGAAAATATTTCACAAATACATCCAAATTTTAAAATTGAATTATAGTCTTAAAATTTAGGAAAATCAAAAAATTAGAAGTTAAAACAAGACAATAAAATCTTAGATAAAAAAATAATTAAAATATTAGAGACTATAACTCATGACGCTACGATTGGCCAGAAGTAAGAAAAGCTTTTGTCTACTGGTACAGTTTTGAAAAAAAAAAAAAAAAAAATTTTTTTTTTTAATTTTTTAATTCAAACAAGATTACAATTAAATTTAATTGGTAGATTACGAATAGAGCGATCATTGTCACGGATCGAGAACAGTACTATCTCTGGCAAGGTAACCCTGCTCATCGTAGATTCACAGCCTCAGGTTCGAATCCTGGCGGTGGCATGGATGTTTGTGAGAGGTTCGGAATCCACTTTAAACTGTAGGTCCCGGTCTGTTTAGCTCTCGTATGCACAAGATGAGCGTAGAATGACAAACCAAACCAAACATCCGGAGATTAAAAAAAAAAAAAAAAGAAAATGTTTTTTATTATGCTATACTCACTTTATCACTCAATCTATCACTCTTTTATTATGTTACAATGTGCAAATTAATTGCATTAATTTTTAGCTACCCTGTTAAAAAAAACGAAACAATTT
This sequence comes from Caerostris extrusa, assembly GCA_021605095.1. NCBI lineage: Eukaryota > Metazoa > Arthropoda > Arachnida > Araneae > Araneidae > Caerostris > Caerostris extrusa. Next base: position 54,310 of record BPLR01005973.1, read on the forward strand.
TTAGTATCGCTGAAATATCCTATCTCTGAAATGAAAATAATTTTTTTAAAATCAAGTTACTCGTAATTTTTAATTTATATACATGTTTCATGAATAAGATGTTGAGAGATTCTTCCTTTCTTCCGGTATGATTTGCATTATGAAAAACAGAAAAATAGACAAGAGAAAATATCAAAACGAACTCCACTTTTTTATTGGTAAAACAAAACACATTCCACATGTAAAATGTTAAAACAGTGATTTTTATATATATATAACATGATGCTGCAATTCACATTTTTTTTTTATCAACAACAAACAACAATATGAATGGACGAACCTCACAGAAATGAACAACAAAATACTTTCCCCTCGCAGGAGTTTACGGAATGATACAGATGTATATATATTATATATGTATATATATATATAACTTTATGCTATGATACATGATATTAAAAGATTCTCTCTCTCTGGCATTTAATTCTCTCAAAAATTGGCTTGATCTAATTTTTATCATTATTTTTTTTAATAAAGCAAGCGGGCGATATCTAATCAGAACATTTCTGAAAATAAAGATTCGAAATCGAAATTCGAATTTCGAATAAACACTGATCAAGTATTTATTCAAAAATGAGATAAGAACGCGCAATTTCTATTTCTTTTTCATTTTTAATCTTTAGATAAAGAAAAAAAAAATTATGTAATATACCGAAATGTGCAAAAACTTTAAAAAAATTAGATTTAAGGTAAAAATCTTATCGTTAAAGTGTATTTTATTAATTTAAATTAAATAATCCTTTCTCATAAAATGCAAAAAAAAAAAAATATTTTTTGCTGATCAAAAATATATACATACATATTACAACCGTAAATCAACACACTATTTCAATTTAAAAGAATTTTTTTTTAAACATGTTTATAACAAAAAATAAACAAATTGATAAAACAATCAACGCAATTAAAAATCTGAAATGTTAATTTTTTTTTTGATTTTATAGAGGATTCAATAAATAAACAATTTATAATAAATAAATACTAATATATTTCTTTAAAACAAAACCAATAATATTTATATAACACTTTACAGTCATTAAAAAAAAATCATCTGAAAAATATTGTAACTATTTGTCTGAAGTAAATAAATAAGAAACATTTAAAAAAATTAATTTCAGTAAACTATAATACATTATAATTTTATATAAAATGCAAAATATTCTCAAAACTGCAGTTAACAGTTAATGTAAAAGAAAATGTTCTTAAATATCAGTAAAACACAATTTTAAGTTCATTTTTTAGTTTAAAACAATCATTCAGAAATATTAAAATGAGAGAACAAATTTGAATGTAAGACAAATTTCGAAGCAATAACATTTTTTTGTTTTTGGTGATTTCTTTTTTCCCCGCTCGCAAAAAGGTAGAGAAAAAAAAATACTAAATTATGGAAATCATTTCATATTGTTGAGAATATCACTTCAAAAAATAAGCTTCCATGTTATCAAAAAACTTTGAGCCACTTATGAATATAAATATGTAAATCTTTTAACAAAAAAACAGTGTTTGAGAAAGAAAGAAAGAAAGGGTTTTTTATTTATTTATATTTTTTGGTGGTGTGTTTTAATGCCACTTCTTTGACTACTTTCTGTTTCACAGAAAAACGAGGTTAAAGGGAGAATTTAAAAAACCAGCACCAAAAAGGATCGGACGCGCATTTCTTTGCTAGTGGGTCACAGCAATGGCTGCAAACTTGGGAAAAATTGAGAGAAATCGGGTCAAACGAGCGCGACACACATCGCAATGCAAGTTGTGGATGAATAGCTATCACTTTTGCTTTCGTCCAACATGGCGAAGTTCCGTAACAATTCCGAGAGGATGCACAGATTTGACAAACTGCCAATTAACTCTGTAGGGACGCATTTATACATGCGAATATTACTTTTGATTTAATAGGGAAAAAAATATTCCTTCTACTATTTAAAATATAAATAATCTCTAATGTAAATGTTATATATTTATTAAAGGACGAAAAAAAAAAAAAAAAAAAAAAAAAACCTTCGTTCGTTTGTTTATATGTATACATATAAACAAATTTTGAAGACTTAAAAGTTTTCGAAAATTTTAAAATACTGAAAAAAAGACTTTTAAAGCAAATTTAAATGCATGATTTTTGTTTTAAATGAGAAAATTCGAAGATTTGAAAATATTAAATAAATTAAAAATGAAATGAATTCATATCTTATAATATTTTTTTTTACAGTATACATATTTACATCCTGTTTTGAAACACATAATTTTACAAAAAAAAAAAAAAATATTGTTCTTGTGATAATACAAATTGACAAATATATACATAAAAAATTGCTTAAACTTTTATTTAAATTTACACTTTCCTTAAAAAATTTTGATATGCTTAAGATTTATTTGTTTAAAGTTAGTAAAAATTACCATTCCGTTCATTTTAGGTAAGATTATGTATCAAATCAAAAAAAGTTTTATATATTTTTTAGCAATATTTATTATATTAAGTAATTAATTATTTTACTTTTATCAGAAAGAGAGTAAAGTTTCCAAAAATTACAAAATCACGTGTACAGATTTTTCACAAATTGCCAATTCCAAAATAATATTCGCGCGGAATAAAGTTTTCGTCAAAAAATGCACTTGCGTCCAAAAGAAAGAAAAAACAGAAGCTTTCGATCGCGAAAATGAAAAAGTGTTTTCGCACGAAATGCACGCAGAAAGTTTTGAGTGAAACGGGCGACTTTTTTCAGACACGCTCTCTTTCTCGCCAAATGAAACGAAATTTCCATTGCACATATTATACAATAAATTACTAGACATTGTGGAACATACACAGTTGGGGAATGAAATTTCTGAACAGTACGTGTACCTTGACAGAGCTGGAAAAAGGGAGGAAAGCAGATTCTCTCCTCTTTTCGCAGTTAGAAAAATTATCTCAAAGAAAGAGAGATAGAGAGAGAAAAAATAAAGCACCGTGTTTAAAGTTAAAGTAAAGAAAATCTCTTAATTTTTTTTCCGAGGTGGGGGGTTCTCCCTGCTTCAAAACAAATTTAGCTCAAGAGATTTCGAAACACAAGCATTCACCTTACCCTATAAACAAATCCTTGAAACGCACAGATAAGTTCTCATGGCACGCTCTTTTCCAGCAGGGATGCCCGTTCTCGATTCTCTCATGGGGCGTTCAATGTAAATTCATTCAATAAAAGTGAAACAGAAGAACATCCTTAGGGAACTGATAGAGAAAACAAGTGAGACGTACCACCTTCTGGGGGACACGACTGTTCCAGGAGATTTACACGCAATCACGTTTTCTTCACCGTGAAGACACTGTTTTTTTCTAGAAAGTAAACATTACACTTGGACGTCCAGAACACACTAATGACATCTTGTCAATTTGGGGGCACATTCACAAGTTGTTCCAGGAGAATTTAGGACGCTTTCTTCACGACGAAGATAACGTCCAGAAGGTAAAACATCACACTTGGGAACGTTTAGAATCTGTTCCAAAACGAGCTTTTTTCACTGCAGGTACACATTCAGATGCTGTTCCAAAAAAAAAAAAGACGTGCGCGAAGAGAACGTTCAGAGGTGGGGCGAAAGCCCCCCTTTTTGGGGGGGCACGGTTAAAGGTCCTGCATGGCATGGTAGGGATCCATGGGGTGGTGCATTTGCTTGGCGACTTCGTTGTCCACGCTGTCGGGGGGCACCCCCACGTTGGACAGTAGGTTCTTGAGGACGCTGAGTTCTTTGGTGAGCATTTCCACTCGTTTTCGCAGGTAGTCGTTCTCGCGCACGAGTTCGGATACCTTGCGCTCGGTCTCGCGGGACCGGATCTTGGCCTTCTCGCGAGACTTGCGCACGGCTATGTTGTTACGTTCGCGCCTGCGCCGGTACTCGTCCGAGTTCTTGTCCACCGTCTTCTTGTGCTTGCCCGAGCCGTGCTTGCCTCCGCTGGACGAGGACGAGGAGGACAAGGACTTGAGGGAGCCGCTGGATGCAGGCGGTGCGGGGCGGCCCAGGTTGGGCAGGTAGGAGCCCAGCACCGAGGCGGCCTGCCGGTCCGTGATGGGGGGGTACGAGTATATGTTGGCCCCCTGTGCGAAGGAGCGCTGTCCACAGCTGCTCAGATCAATGTGGTCTAGCGGCTCTCGCTTGATGCCTAGGCCGGCCTCTGATCCGTACTGGTCTGTGCCAAGAGCAGACTGCTGGGGCATGTGCTGGTATCTGGCGAAGGGGTGGCCCAGCTGGCCGTGCTGCTGCAGGACACTGGGGTACCTCTGGGGCTGCTTCTGCGGCTCGAGGATGTCACTGAAGAGGCTGGACGACTCGTCAAGCCCCCCTGCCGGATGGCCGCCGTCCGGCCCGATGATGTTCTGCAGATCAAACGAGAGCTCCGGCGAGTTGAGGTCCGACAGGTCCGGCACCGAGTTGTCCCCCAATTGCTCGAGCAGGCCCTTGTGCTGCTGCAGTCCGGCAGGGGCCTTGTTCAGCTTCGCTTTCAGGTCGTCAACGCTGGGGAATGCCGGGTCATACATGTGCGGCGAACTCATGCTCTGCGCGAAGCATGGCGACAAATTACGCCGGTCCAAGTCAAAGAAGGCGCGTGGGGCGGCCGTCGTGGAGCCGACCGCCGAGGCACTCCGGAGGGAAGGGGCGCACTCACTCACTCTAAGCAGCCGACTGGAGAGAGAGACTTGTTGCTCGGAGCGCACTTCGGATAGGTATGACGCGACGGAGCAGCGGGCGAACACGTAATACGACAGTCCACCTCTACGCGCACGCGCACTGGAGCGCGATCAACAGGTTTTCCTTCTTGTGCGGGGAGAGAGCGAAAAGCGTCCGACTCGAATGCTTTTGCTCGCAGCGACTGCCAACCAGCGCAGGGGGAAGCGGCGAGCTCTAAATATAGGTCAAGACGTCACCCCGCGCCCTCCTCATTGGGCGAGCCCTCCCTCTTATCTCGCTCACTCTCGCTTTCCACAAAATTCCTCGATTATTTCTCTCTTGTTGATATTCGTATCCCTCCTTTTAAACAGGCCGAAATTTTTAATTATCTATAAATAAACAATTATATTATTTGATTACTACCACTTTTTTTTATTTTTATTTTCTACGTGTTATACAAACTTCCTGATATTCTTAATGTTTCAAAAAAGAAAAAAAGTTTCTGCACCAAAAGAGATCCACCATTATTTTTGTGTATTTTTGATTAACATATCACTTGATATTTGCAGTTGAAATAGCGTATTTTATATGCATTTTTCAAATGTAGTTTCCAAGAAATTAAAAGGTTAGACACCAACAGAGCTCTAAAAAATTTATTTGTATACATTTTTTTTTTTCTCAAAATCTTTTTTTTTTTTAAGTCCATTTTTGGGAGAGTATTAATTATTTTTTACTTTGCAATTAGTCAAGAATTACGAAAAATTTCTCCTTAATTATTTTTTAACTAAATAAAAACTGTAATTTTAAAATATTATAAAAATGCATGTTATAATGTATAAATTCAGAAAACTGTAATATCAATGATTATTATAATTTATTTTGATATCAATATCAAATTTTTATAAAAGTATCAATGCTTAACAATTTGATTAAAAACTCTGCATCTATTTTTTTTAAATTAAAATTACATCAATAAAGTACGCGGTAAAAAAAATAATCTTAAAGCGATATGAATTATAAATTTTTACAAAATAAAATTTAAAAAAACATGAGATCGTACAATAATGACGAACGGCTTTTGTGTAATATTTTATTTCTACGAGTAATGAAATAATATTTTTATTTACGTAATTAAAAAAATTTAAAATTTATATTCTTTTATTAGAGTTTGCATATTTAAATTAAACTTTTTTTAATAAATTATTTTTATTTCGAATTATTTTTCTTTAATTAAAAGTTATCAAATAATATATTTTATTATCAAACTAAAATCCTAACACAGGCAATGCCATTATGATGATTATAAAACAATGAAATGTTTATAAAAAATGGAACTATGATTATTATGATTATAAAATAATGAAACTTGGCATTTTTTCATCTTCCATTATAAAACATTTATATTTAATAGTATGCTCATTGAACTACTTTTTAATAAATGTAATAAGAAAATAGTATCATCTGATAAATTTCGAATACACTTTTATTTTTTAAAATATAAGGTGTTTACGAACTGTAAAAAAAAAAAAAAAAAAAAACGTCGAAGTTAAACTCTTTGTTTTCTAATGTTTATATTCAGCAGTGCCATCTAGTGACATAAAAACACAAATCGAATAAAGCCATTACTAACCTCAAATTGAATTACAAATCAAGCATTTAAAGTTTGAACCATTTAAAGGAATTTATAATTACAAACAGTAATCTGATATATAAATTTTTTTCGATTCTTTTAATCTCTTCTAGGAAGAAAAAAAAAAAAAAAACTATTAATTTTCTTTCTAATCCGTCCGTTGGAATACTTTTTACTCGCACTGGCAGACAACACTTTCGCTTTCTTTTTTGTTGCGAAGGCAACCCTTGGCGCGCTTGGCGACTCTCTTCTTCACGTGGCCTTGTTCCCGTGTTGATGTTGAGATTCACGTGTGTGTTGCGTCACTCTCACACGTGACTTTGCGCAACGAAGCATCCTCCCCTCGGCAGAAGGGGGAAAGGGAACTCCCGCTCATGAAAGGGGTTTACGATACCTGGATCGAGTTGAAGTCAGTTAATAAAGCTCTGATTTCGAGTTTAAACGATGCTACTTGATAGCTGAGGCTGATCTCGTTATTTTGTTTTGCTTTTTTTTTTGTTACAAAGTTTGATAACGGTTTTGATTAAATATTTTGATTTATAAAAAAGCAACTGAAGAGGTCATTTTGTGTTCATCAAAATTACAGACAAAATTTTTGAAAAGCTTTCTGTGTAAAATTATTTTATATTTTATGATTTAAAATTAAAATATTAAATTAATATTAATGTGTAATATTTTCTTTAAATATTTTGGTGAAATACGATTTAACAGTTAATAATGTAGTTTCATCCAAAGCTTTTATGGAATTTAACACATATTTAAGTGGGATGGTTCATATAATCATTCTAGAATTTATATTTTGTTTTACCCACGAAAATAAGAATATTGTTTTAGGGAGAGAGGGTGGTCAGTGGCTTCCTTGAGCATTTTCAATTTTGAAACTATTTTTTAATTTCTTTCGCGAGATTTTTATGCATTATATATATATTAATTTTCTTTCACTAACTTTTTTTATAAGAGATATTTATTAATATTTTTCTTTGAAAAATTAGCTACGAATCAATTTTGCACAAAAAGAAAATTGAAGATTTTAACCAGTTTATTAAAGATTTTAAACAGATATTAAATTAAAATGACAGTTGTTGTAATAATATATATATTTTTAAATGACGCAAAGCATCTAGTTCAAATAAAATTTAAACAAATAATTAAATAATTTCATGTGTAACTTGCATATCGGGCCAGATGATTATACATTTCTTTTTTTTTTTTTTTTTTAATAAAAATATTTTTTTTTTCTTACAACGTAACATATTAAACCTTATATGTTATGTTTATAATTTTATTAAATAAAGTGTAAATACTAAAGAAGAATTTGCAGTAACGTTTTAAAATTTATACTGAAGCCGATAAAATAGTTTTTTAAAGAAATTAAAGGCTTTTAATTAGCTTTCAAAAATAAAAATATCTCAATTTTCTCTCCATAAAAAAAGAAAAAAGATAAATTAACAAGAAAATAAATTAAGATTTATATTCTTCGAAATTAAATTTTATAAGTTTCAAATTCCATTTTAAAAGAAATGAATGTTGCATGAATTATTGAAATAATTTTGGTGAATAACCTATAAATGAAAATCTATTAATAATTTTTAAATTTCAACAAAATGTGTGTTGTCTTTTAATGTAGTCTTTTAGTTAGGAATGCAGTATTTTTAAACATTTATTAATTTAAAATTGGATAAAATAATTGTTTGCTACAATTTTCATTTCACATCAGAGCTATTCAATGTAATTAAAGCGCCATCTGTTGCGGACGATATATACTAAAATTTAAAATGCCTTCAAAGTTATCTGGCTATTAGAAAATCTCTCCTTTCTCTCTCTCTGTATATATATATATATATATATATATTTAATAAATTAAAATTTATTTATTTACTTATTTATGTATATACACATATGCTTATTTATATAAAACATGCTTTTAACAAACTTTATAAGTTTATACAATGCCTCACAAAAATCTTTACATGCACATAATACTCATCAAAATTCCAAATTAATTACCATGCAGTTAATAAATTTAGGGGCACATAAGAACATTACTTTCCTAGAATACTTTTTTTTTTCCATTCAAATTTTCAATCATATTAATGAAAAACATCTACTAAGAACATTCATTTTTTTTTTTTTTTATATCTACTAAGAATATTTTTGTTCTATTTCTATTAAGAATAAAACAACTGCTTGTTTTTACTTTTTTTCTTCATTTGTTTTATACTTTTTATACTACTAAGAATAATTATTGTTTTTTTTTTTTATTATTATTTTAGAATTAGAACATTACTATATCAAGCGTATTTCATTCAAAACTCGTAAAAGAATTATTAATTTTCGATAAGAAAAAAATTGCATTAAGAAAATTACTGAACTAATTGATTTTAGAAATTGAACTTTTTTTTTTTCTGTCAGAAAAATGCTTTAAAAACATCGTAGAGTAACCCACAGATCCTGGAGACTAACAAAACACACTCATGAAGTGATGCTAATTATCGTACAAAAAATTAATGGGAAAACCAAGCTGATCGGAGAGAAGATTAACAGCAAAATTAAAAGAATATTTCTGAATACGTATAAGTCCAAAAACAATTTGACCGATCTGTCAGATATCATGACTGGCGTGACAAGGAAGAAATTCTTCATTACCGAAAAACACTTCAAATTTCAACTGTCAGAAACTAAAAAAAAAAAATATCTTTACAGTATTATAATTGCTGAAAAAAGTAATTGTAATAAATTTTGAAATAAGGGTTTGCAGAAAGTCAAAGAAGAATCTTACAAAAACTTATTCTATTCATTAAAAAAGGCGAATGATGGAAGGGATATGGGGAGATCCAAACATAGATAATTTAGTGTATATAAATTCGAATTTTTGATGACACCATTGTTCAATATATACAGAGAGAGACATAATCCTCAATCAACGGATCCTCATCAGATCTTACCAAAGTCCAAGTTTCAGATGTAGAGAGATATGTTAAACAAAAATTTAGAATAATCCGTCGAAATTTTTGTCTAAATAGAGATTTGAGACTAGGCATATCGCCTTTAATATTCTATTGCAAAAAGGCATTAAAACCAAACTTGAACTCAACAGAGCATATTTGGCAAGATGAAAATAGAATTCGAAAACATAATATTTCCTCAAAGTACAAGTTAAAATCTGTAGTACAAGAAAAAGTGAAACAAAGGACTCATATTGTTAAAACATTAGTCGAATCTACCTAGCAACCTCTAGAAAAAATGATAAAATAAGTATTTATAAGTCCAAGTAATATTCTATAAATACTTAATTAAGTACTAAAAATTGTTTCCTAGGCCGTCCAAAAATTTTTATTGGACTAAACTTCGCTTATGCAAAAACATTTTGAGTACTATTCATCCTTTCAACATGTATTATTAAGTTTTTAAGGTATTTGTTCTAAATAATCATTAAAAATGTATATAAAATGTAACTTTTTTTTTTTTTTTTTACTAAATTGTTTTAATGCAGTAAGTTTTCATTAATTTTTAAAAACTTTTTTTGTATCTAAGTATTTGTATAAATATCATGTTTATGCGAACAGTTTTGTGAAACACTGTATATAGTAAAGACTTCCAAAAATATTCGTATACTTACGAATTTCAAAAAAAATGCTGCTCTATACTCAAATAAAAAATAATATTTCACAATGACAATTTTTTTTTTTTTATAATATCTATAATTTTTTTAATGGAATTCCATTAAATGTGTTAAGAATATAGTAAAAAAAATTTTGAAAATCAATTACCAAAAACAAAATTAAAAATTACCTCTTATTTATCTTCGGCCATTCACAAATATCAAGAAGTCTTTATCGTTATCCATCCATTCTTCTATCATAATTGCTTATAGTTCGGTTTTCCTTTTTAATGTCATGTCTTCGTATTCTAACTTTCATTCTTCTCCAAATGTGTTCTACTGAATTTAAATCCGTAACTGAAGAGGCATTTTCATATCTTGTGAACGATTATAGAAATACTAGAGACACTGAGAACTCTGCTTAAAACATTATCTTTTTTAATAAAAACAAAGCGGTAAATTTTTCAGTCGATGAAAAATCTCTCACATTGAGTAACTTGGCCAGACCACTTTTTCTTATCAGATTTTCAATCTGATGTTCTTTTAAAACGATTTATCATATATCGAACAGAAAAAATATATTTAATAATATTCCTGACTGATTTACCACTATTATGATGAAAATAATCAACTTTTGAATGTCGTTTATTGTTTTTATATGACTGTGAACCATTTTTAAATAATAAATAGAATACTACGCAGTAGGCAAACAAAGATTAAAACCAAACGATTGTTTTAAATGTCACCAAAACTTAAAAATAAAAAAACGAGACAGTTGTTAATTTTATTTATAAATTTATTTGAAAATGTTTCTTTTTTTCCTCTGCTTTTACTACATTTTCATTTTTAAAAAAAAAAAAAAAAAAAAAAATATTATTTGGTTTCATACAGAATGACGTGGAGAAAATATAAAAGTCATTGATTTCATATTCGAATTCAGTTTTAAGCTACAGCGCTTTTCTGTAAATTTTTAAAGTGTACGAACAGTTTTGTGAATCATTGTACATAGATATTATGATTTTAATTTAAAGAGAAATTTTAAAATAATTCTTAATTTCGTTTACTCAAATTTTTATCAGTTATTTAATAACAATTCAAAGAATAAAAAATTAGTTAAACATGAATGAGCCATGACGTCATTTTTCATTTGTAATTCTTTGGCAGACAATTTTTTAACTAATTTTTAATTAAAATATTAGCCCTAAGATATAGTTAAAAGTTTTATTAAAAAAATAATTTCGTTTTTTCTTCTACGAATTGTGCTTAGATAAAAAAGATTTAAAATAAATGAAAATAAAATTTAATTCACTAAATCTTATTGTGTTTTACTTTCTCTGTACCTGTCACCTAAATATTCAAAAACGTTCAAACGTTTTTAAATGTATAAAAATTTAAATAATTTTACAAAAATGACTTTAAGTTTTAGAATTTGAAAGAGTTTTCGTTTTGTTTCGTAGCGCCATCTATACCTCTATGGGTTAAACAAAAGTGTGTTTATTATAAACGTTGCATAATTTTTTTCATGGTGTTAGCTGAAGCATTGATGAAAGTTTGAATACGTTCGTTACATCAAACCTCTACCCTTTTGTTAAAGAATTCTTTATTTTTGTATTTTTTTAATAAAAATAAATCTTCTTTATCATCTTAAATTAAATAAAAAAATTAAAAACTCTAATGGGGCTAACGTTATCTAGCCTTAGTAAAAATACGGTAAGTTTTACTTCAGTTAGTTTTGTGGAATAAAAAAACATCTATAAAGTTTTTAATTTTTCGAGCAGAAATTTTACACATATATATTATAAAAGAGTATTAAAATCATATAAATATAAATACGAAAAGTTTACGTATAATGATTTTTAATACATAATAATAATTATAATTCCGTTTAAAATTCTTTTCTTTTTCCTATTATACAATTTTATGATGAAAAATATAATTCTTATAAAATATTTTCATTCTAAAGGAATTATTTTAGGGTTAAATATTTAAAACATGATAAAAATATTAAAATACTAGCATACACGCCTTGATATTGCACAGCTTCAGATAAATAATGTATTTTTTTACTTCGGCAAATTTTTAAAAAATATCAGCAAAAAGAGCCAAGAAATTTAGAAATGATTTTTTTTTCGAAAAAGGCTCATTTAAAAAGCCTGGTGTAATCTTTTATTAAATGATGCTTTAGCTTGGCTTTACTTACTTTTTGCTTAATGATTTTTTTCTTAAATCTTAATCTTCATATTCAATGGATAAAGAAAAAAAGGAAGTTAAAAGAATAATAAGAAGCTCTTAGAATTTCATTGAAAAAAAGACAATTGATAATTTCGTTTTATAGCTGCTTTCTATTTCTTTATTCTTAGAATTATTCTTATATATTCTAGAAATATAAATTCTTAATATTTTTGATTAATTGATTACATTTATTTTTTATTCCCCCAGTCTTTTCTTCCTATTCTACATAGAGTGTAATATATAATACAAAATATTGAATGCATATTTATGCTTAAAAAAATATTATTAAAGTTATCAGAATTTATTTTATTTTATCGTTTCCTTTTGTTTGTCAATAAAAAAATATCATTTTTATTGATAGTTGCCATATTTTAAATTTTTAAATGAAAATTATTAGATTAAACAGAAAATATTTCACATTTTTTTATAAAAAATTAATAGACTGAAAATGAACTGAAAAATAATTGCAATTATATGAATGATCAATAAATTTCTCAAGTGTTTTTTGGTATTATGAAATACTATTTTATATAAGAATAATGGACATACATATATATTGAATTTATAGATAGTTTAATCGCTCTTTATTAAATGCAAAAAGGTAAAGGGGTGTAAAATAACAACCTATCATTCATTTATACTACATTAACAATAAAAAATTCTTAGAAAATCAGAATTAATAAATATTAAGAAAATATTTCTTATTTAAAATGAAAATATGAAAAATTAAATGAAAATATTTTTTATGAAGATATTTGCTTATTTAAAATGAAATTGATTTCTTTTGGGGAAATCAAAATAGAATTAATCTAATGTATTAGAATTGTTCGAATGCAATTAATTTTTTTATAATATAATGTATTATTAATATTTATACCAAATGAAATGTACAAATACTTTGCTATTTTGTCACTAGATGGCAGCTCATCAAATTCCTTTAACTGTCATTTAATTTTAGGATACATACATTACAGTTTTTTCAATAGTAATTATTGAAAACATATTTTTCATTAAAAAAAGTCAATCCATTGATTTTCATGAATTCAGGATTAACATTTCTTTTCATTATTGGTAAATTTACAGTTTTTTCTCTTTTTTTTTTTACACACATTTTAGTAGATTGGCAAAAGCCTTTACCAAAATTGGCAAGTTACAATAAATATAATTATTTGGTCATGCTAAATTTCCATTAGTCAATAAAATATTATGTCAAATATTGATGAAAAATTCGAAATAAACATATAAAATTCGAAAATTTCTAATTGTGATCAAAATAATTTCTATATGCCGATTAATCATAATATGTATAATAAAGTAGCTCAATCACTAATTGAAAATAATCGGCGCAATAATAAACCTCAAAACTACAACAATTAACTGTGAAATTGGAAAAGGTTCAGAATGCATCCATAAAACCAATTAGACAATTGACAAGAAAGCCATAAAGCCTCATTTCGCGATTCTAAAAATCTGTACTTTTTTGCGGTGAGTTAATGTGATTATTTAGTTCCATAGGAAAGGAAAATTCTTTTGAAAATGATTGAGATTTTGAAATGATGAAAAGGCATAGTGCGAACAGGTAGGTAGGTAACTGAGAGATACTGAGATCAGTATTTTATATATTTCCCTGTCAAGCTTATCTGGAAATTATAGTCTTATCATTTTTTTCTAAAAGACATAATTTTCCTGTTGTCACAAATAATGTTAAAAAAATAAAAATAAAAAAAAAACATCTCTTTTTATTTCACAATATCAAAATAGCGTCGCCTAGTGAATAACAACGAAATAAAATCCTCTTTACTCTCTACTCACAGTTTGAATCTCAGTGTGATTTAAATGTGCTGCCATCTATGAATTAAAAGCTCATACTAATCTATGTCAGGAATATACTTTAGTTTAAAAGTTTTATTAATTAACATCTAAATATTTTATAAATTTTTGTAAAACTTTCAAAATCTTATGTAAAAAAATCATATAACTGTTTTTATTTTAAAATAATGAGTTAAAATTCGTAAAGAAGATTTTATTTTATTTTTTTTTTCTCCTATTTCAGAAAAATTGTAAGTAATTCGCTAAAATATGATTTATTTTTAATAGTATTTAATTCAATTTTTCATAAAATTCTTACCTATAGACAATATCTTCTAATTTTTTACAGCATTTCAAATTTTCCAACTATGCTTTTAAAATATGTTTTCTTACTGATATAAATATTTCTTACTGCAGCAGTTTATTACAGAAAATTCTTTTAAACAATATAATTTCTCAAACATTTCGATTAAGTCTAGGCTCGATTTTGGCTTCTAAGATAAAATGTATTTTTCTGTTAAAGCTAAGTCAAAGGTACAATGACATTTTACATCAATATTTTCCTGAGTGTATTCAGTACACTTCTTCAAAGTTTAATAATTTTTTACAAATTTTAGAACAGAAAACTGAATTTTTTCTCAATCAAAAGCTAAAGAAAACGTTCTATAGCATTGTCCGGTCATTCACTTCGTTTCACGTGTGCTTTTTATTTTCTTTCTTTTTTTTTTTTAAATGTATTTTTCCTTTTATTGCGCGCGCCGGCCGTGATTGGCTGCCATGCCTCATGTTGATGCAATCAATTTGGAACGCTTCGAACAGAAAATAATTTTTTTTAGGGTTAGTATAGATGTATTTATTATATATTTTATAATATATATTATTTGTAATAATGTTCTTGACACACTGCTTTTTCAGTTTCTTAATTTTGATTTAATTTCTGTATTGTAATGATTGTTAATTTCTTTTTTGGTTTTTGTTCGTTGTTGACATGTACGCAAAGGTTATGACGCAATGGTAGCTAGCGTCTTGTCACTAGCAGTGAACTAACTTTACAACTGAATGAACTGTTTCCGTTATTCGAGTTACATCCAAAAATGTAGCAGCAGTGCTTTAGATATCATACTTATAATTTATCATTCTTTTCATTCAAATATAGGTTGTTTTGTGGCAAGGTGGTTGTATTTTGGTGAAGAAATTCCTTAGCTGACAGTAAAGGATTGCATGTTGTAAGGATGATTTAATTTCTTAGCATTGGTTTTGTATTTTTATTATATTTTCTGTATGTACACTCAGTAATGTATATATCTGCGCTGCAGTATTATACCTATGTACAATTATATACACATGTATTTTTTTCATATTCGTAACATAAATAGTAACAGCAGTTATTATTCTTTGTGTTAACAGTTTTCTGTTTTTTGCGAGTAAAATTAAATCTAATACGATTTAAAGCCCCATTATTTTTTTAATATTTATATACAATTAATGTATGAAATATAGATATTATATTTCATAAGTTTTTTGTTTGGTCTTTCATAGATAGATATATTCAGTAAGTTTTAATACAAAAATATTGAACAGTTCTTGTATTTATATTTAATATTTATGTCTGTATTAAAGTCGTATACGAAATTTTTACTTCTGCTATTTCCCCATATGTATAAAGTAAATTTTCAAAACATGAAGTATTAACTTTAATCTAAATTATGTTGTTTTTATATTTAAAAAATTAATTTTTAATTGAAGCATTTAATTTTCTTGAATTGAAAATCATCATATCAAAAGTTTACATGCTTTTGTTTTTGAAAGCAATCAAATGAGTTTCTCAATTTTTATTGTCTCCTATTTTATTAGCCATTTCATGTCTATAATATTTATTTTATTTTATATTCTTTTATTATTTCTAATTGTAAATTAATATTTTCCATGGATATATTTTTTAATGAATCAATTGTTGATTACAAATTTACATTGGATAGTCGGGTAGTGGTGAATTTCTTTGTACTACCTATATCTTCTGGTATTAATAGATAGGTCTGTTAACCTCAAAATATTCTTAAAGACTTTGAATATTTAAAAGTATATAAATTTAAGATAATTTAGTACTTTTTTTACTGGATGTGAAAAGGATCTCTTCATACATAAGAGATGAGTTGTAGAATGTCTATTAGAAATAGTGATCAGTCTTTAAAATGTAAAAAGAATCTTTTAAAAAAAATATAATACTAACAATAAAGTTCTTGGAAAAATGTCTGAACAAAAACTTGTAAAAGTTAGACTTTTTTTCTTTTGTTAAAAAATGTAGAAAAATTACTACTTAGATATTAATAACAAAAGAAAAGATTATTTATAGGAGTTAAAAATAATTAATAAATGGAAAATATTTTCATATAAATTTTTAATATTTTTGTAAAAAAAAAAAAAATTGTCATGTCTACTAACAGGTAATTGCAAATTGAATAAAAATTCATCAGCCAAATTACCGTTTAAAAAAACACTATAAAAAAAGTAGAACAATGAGCATATTTATGGGGTTTTTATTTGTAATTTTTTTATATATATTTATTGTTATTAAGTGTTGACTTATTATGTTTTCTCAAAAAAATAAGCAGTTTTTAAAATTGACAACATTGTAATTATATTTTCTATCTCATCCGATAGCTTTTCTTTATATTATATTCCTGTATATAGTGAATAGTGTTAAGTGAAAATTAAATTTCTTTATGATTAGTTATGCTAATTTTGTTAGATCTTGAGTAAAAATATCTTCAATTAATTTATCTTTTCATTGTTGTTTTTATTATACTTATCATTATCATAAAAAATTTTCTTATACATGGAAATGTCAAAATCTGTAAAATTGAATTAAGTACCAGTAATTATGCCTATGAATTGTTATTTATGTTGTATCAGAAAAAAATACATTACTGTCTGGCTACCACAAAAACTCCTTGCATCACGTTGGGACCGAGTGGCTAGCGCTCTGTACTACAGGTTTCAGGTCCGAATCCCGGCTATGCCATGAATGCGTGTTAGTAGTTAGGAATCCATTTTAAACTGTAGGTCCCGGTCTATTTAGCCCTCGTGTGCACAAGATGACCATAGAACGGCAAACCAACCTTGCGTCACGTTTTCGGAAAATGGCGGCTGCAAAGGAAATCCATTTCTAGTCGATAGTATTTATTCATGTTTGTTGCATTGATGCACTTACCTTCATATTTCACCAGCTGATTTTGATTTTTCAATGAGTTTTTTACGATAAGTACTTAGAAATTTGACTACGTCTATGAATAGTAATCTGTGTGTCAAATAATTTATTTCTCATTTCTGAGACATCTGTACTAAGATATTAACATTGTGAAAAGATTAATAGGTTTTATAGAAATTGGCTGTGCATGTTAGTATTTCTTGAAGAACTGTAGGAAAATGCCCAAACTATACAAGATTTACTGAAACTGTAAATGTGTGTGTTTAAAAAAAAATATGTTGAATAAGTATGCAAACTGCAGAAACAATTAGTACAAGTATTTAATATTACACAATGATTGGTGAAATCTGTAGTTGTTTTCAATGAAGTTTGATCTCTATAGTTCTGACAAAAATTGTAAAATTTTTCCTCTTATATTGTATATCCTTTCTATAAAATTATATTTGCCATCTACTATTTCTATATTCCCTGATCTTTCTCAAGTAATTGCTTCTTTAAAACACAATGTTAGGTCCTTATGTTTGTGCCTTTTTTTTTTTATTTGAACGTTTTCCAGCTAAAATTCAACATATACAAAACTTTTTTCAATGATTCTCTTTTCCACTGAAATTTGAACTTTTCTTTCAATATGAGAAATAGGTACTATCCTTTGTTAGATGAAAAAGTGTTGGATTGTTTATCATATAACACTTGTTGAAGTCATCCATTTCGATAAGTAGATGTTCAACGGATGTCATCAACATGCGTGTTGCACCTTTTCATGACCTTTTTCAATGTTCAGCAGTTTCAAAGCTGTAAAGAAAACTGATTGACTACTATTTTTCAGCTGAAAAACCTGGCTCCAAAAATGAAGTAAAGCAAACACTTCCACTGAATCGCCTCTATGAAATGAATCACCTCAAACATAACCTATTTCTATAGTGATTGCCATTGACACAGTGATAGGAAGAGTTCTAATTGCCACACTATATTTGTATATTAACTCTTGCTCATTAGCAAATGTAGCTTTATATTAGAAAATAACTAATTGCAGCAAGTCATGCTTGTGTGAAAAAATAAAACTGCTATCACCTATTAAAGATGCTTGTTAATGATAATAAATACATTTTAAAAAAAAAAAAATTTAAATCATGATTTAGCTTTTCCTGGTTGGTCTTATTATGTGTAGAATACTTCTGATTTCAACACACATTCCAATATTTTTTGGGAAGAAGAAACTTTATTATATAAATCAAATGTATTTTAAAGTATTTATTTATTAATAGTTCTTTGAAAAAGGAAATTACTATTAAGTCTAGTGAAACAGGACCTTAAAATGTTTGTTTTTAATATAAACATAAACAGAAATTAATGTAAATTACAAACATACCATAAGATTCTGTTTTTATTAAATTTAATAAATTCTTTTTTTTTTTCTATAAATGCTTAAAATATATTTTATTCATGATAAAATGTATTTTCTTAAGAATTATTCGAACGTACAAACTACTGTATAAACAATAAAATGTAAATAATAGCAGTTATTGTTGGACACTGTAAAAAATGTGTAGCAAGAGCTATTGCATTCATATCTTGAAGGCCTGGTAAGGAATTTTAAAAAAATTCATTTTGAAAGTTTCGTAATTTTTAGACCAATATGTATATAAGTATAAGAAATGATAACGAAGTTACAAATGTGATTTATTTGATACTTAAAAATTCTCAAAATAACTTTTTTATTCAGGTCTAAAAGTCCTAATAACTCACAAATTTTTAAAAATGAATGAAATTTATACAATTGTAAAATTAAACAATGTTACAATTGTATAAATATTGTAACATTGTTTAATATATTTAACAATGTTACTTTATTTAAATTGTCAGAATAATGGAAAAAAAAATTAAAGAATATTAAAAATACTCTAGCAGCAAAACTTGAAGCTCTTGTTACATTTTTTTTTTTAACTGTGTATTCTTGTGCAGTCCAACTATAATTGCTATTTAGTGTGTATTGTTTATACAGTTATAACTTACATTCCATTATTTTTTGCACTATTAGGGCAAGAAAAGGCTGTATTATATAAATAAAATGCATTTCAAAGCATTTATATAGAGTACTTGGGGGGCAAAAAAGAATAAATGCTATTTAATTTAGTAAACAGGACCTTAAGGTGTTTCATTTCTACTTATGTTTATATTAAAAAATGTACATGAAATAAGAGTAATTCCCTTTTTGTTATATTGTTACTTTATACTATATCTCTTGCTTTCACATACGCTAATTTATAAATTTAATAAAAAAATGTAATTACAAAATTTTAAATTTAATAAAAGTTGCAATATATGGTACTTCTTCATCTCTTGATATGCAAGATATAATTAGGGGCCATTGTATCTTGCAAAAATATGTGTAAATAAAAAAAAAACGGTTCTAATGTCAGAACAGTTTGTGAATGAAAGAAATAATAAGTGATTCAATGCAATTTTTTAAATAACTCTTCAATGGTAGTAGTTTCAATCATTCACAAAAATGCATGTCTAAATAGAAACAAGAAATGTCCTATTTAGAATTAAACGAAGTTATTGATAACTAAAGCAATTGGTAAAATCTAAAATTTAATAACATTTTTTGTTAGTTAATTTGTATTTATAGATTTCATGGTATGTATAGGAAATCAAGTTTCAACGCTTAATAAATATGAGGAGAAATAAACTAAATTTTTTTCAAGTGCTTTGTCTTAAAAATTTATAAAAATTGCTTCAGATCACTAAAAATATTTAAGTTTTTCTGCAAAGCTGATTTTTATATCTCTCTAGATAGTTTATCAACTGCATAGAAGTCATGGCACCGAGGAATCCTGTAAAACGTGACAGTGACGACCTTTCCTCTGATTGCTCGTCAGACTCTTTTCGTAAGAGCACTAAACCAAAACGGATGCACTCCCTAGACAAGGACAGTGACGAGTACAAAAGGCGACGTGAGCGGAACAATTTGGCTGTGAAAAAGTCCCGATCTAAAACAAAACTAAAAACGCAACAAACTGTTGAACGTGTGAATCAGTTACGTCAAGAAAATGAGATGCTCGAAGCTAAAATTAAAATCCTTACTAAGGAGCTCAGTTTCCTGAAGGATCTATTTCTTGCTCATGCGGGAAGTGCACATGGACAAAACTTGACAGATTCTGAACTCCGTTACTTGAAGAATGAAGTGGACTCGCAGGCAGTCATTGACAGTGCCAATCAATCAGCATAAAGTGCCCTGTTTTTTTATTTTATTATTATTATTATTTTTCATCTTGCTTTTTCTTTTGTCCCTCCTTTTTAAAACCTTCATCTTAATTTCATTTTTTAAACCTAAAAGTATGTTAGGTTTCTGTTTATGCATGTTATTGGTGTTTTTATGTTAATTGGCATGACATTTGGAAAAAAATATCTTCTGGGAACATTATTACTATAACTTTGAAATTGTGTTTTTATAATTTATTCATCATTGTTGCTAAAATTTCTTGTTTTTTCATCCAATCCATGTACTAAAGTTTTGCTAGAAATAGGTTCTTATTAACATTCATTCAACTGTGTTAATATGATAAACAGTAAGCATATAAATTTTTAAATGTTACAAAGAACTATAACACATGTTTAAGTTACACCTCTTTCAAAATATTTTTATAAGTAGTTTATTTTTATTTTATGTTCATAATTAAAAATTTCCTAATTAATGAAATGTTTATCTAAAATATTAGAACTAGATTTATATATTAATACGTAATGGATTGCAGGATGCATATAACTCATAAGTACTGACCTCAAAGTTCTGCTGTTTATGTTCCCAGTAATAATAAAAGAGCTTTATTTTGTTAACTTAAGATGTACATACTCATTTTAAGTAATCTTAACAAGATCTTATGTGTTTGGAAAAAGAGAAAAAAAATAGTTAATACCATATTTGCCTTTTAATTAATCTATCAGGCCACAAATAATAATTGATTTCAACTTATAATTCTTAAAATTAGAATTATTATAAAAATTATAGTTGCGATTCCAAAAAAAATACAATGTGGATCTTTATTTTTCTTGTTCTTATCTGAGAGATTGAACAGTAGTGTCTCGTCTAGTAAAATAAGAATTTTGCATATACAAACTATCTATATGCATATACAGATTTTCTAAAAAAAAAAAAATTTAATTCATCTTAAGATAGCAAGGGATAAAAAAGGAAAAAAAACTATTTGTTAAATATTAATTTTTTTTTTTTTTTTTTCCCCTCCTCTGTTGATAATGAGGAGTAAAAAAATGAAAATTGTTTGTAAAAATGCATTGTACTTAAATTAGTTTTATAACTAACTTATTTAAATAAGTGCTAAATAATTTTTAAAATTTACATTTGTGTAAGTATCCATTTCTCTCTCTCTCTCCAATATTAACATTTTCAGTTTTTTATTGATTACAAAAAAAAAAAAAAAAAAATTTTCAACGCTGATCAAGTATGTACATCTTAAGACAAATTGAAAAAGATTTCTCTTTGTTATTTTTTATTTCTTCATAATTTTTAAGCCTCGGATTATGATTATTTTTTTTATGTTTATGTTATGATGACTTATAATGCATTTATGTATTCTAAGTTGTAATAATCTCCAATATTTGTATTTTTTATTATATTTAAATTAATATTGACCCATCAAGAACATAATTTATTTACTTGTTACAAAATTCTTCCTTTACAACATTGAAAAGTTACATTTTGCTTTTTTTTTCGTTGTATGTTCTTGTTCTTGTCCAAGTGTTTTGTCCTTATATATTTGTGATTTTGTAAAAAAATAATTTATAACTATTTAGAGGATTCTTTTGGTCACTTGATCTTTAAAGAGGAAGAATACAAAAAAAACTTGTATAAATTATGGTATAGCTTTACCTTCAAAAATGTTTAAGTCTATTCCATTTGAAATAATATTGAAAATAATTTTTATGTCAAGTTTATATCCACCTGGGATTTCTGCATTAAAAATAAATTTCAATCTAAATTATATTCGTTAAATTAAATATTAATTAAAAATAAGAATACAAAGTTTGTTAAAAAAAATTATGTTTTGAAGGTTTTAATAAAATCAACTAGAAGCTTAAATTATTATGTATTAATTTTAATATAAGTAAGTAAATTTTTAATTGAACACATTATTGTAATGATTAAAAATACTTTATTTGAAAATTTTTAATAAATGAACTTTGAATTTATCACATAATGAAATAGTTTGGAATTGATTAATAAAAATTTCGCAAAAAAAATGTTGTTGAACTAGAACAGAAATAAAAAAAAAGTTTATTTTTTTCTAAAGAAATTTTTACTGTGTATAATTCAAAATGATTGTATCACAAACGGTTAGAAATTGTTATAGTTTATAATATTTGATTTAAGTGTATTTTTACTTCAATTGTTGCATATGATTTTTATTTGTTGATAAAAAAAGTAGATGAAAATTTTTTTTCCAGGAAAGTAAATTTTATTTTTTATGTATTGTTGACATTTTTGTTATATTTTTTTTAACATTTATTTGAGTGTCTAAAGTAAGACGTAAATTGGGCCACACAATTGAGCATTTTATTATTTGTTATAAATTAAAAATATTTTTATTTATAATTTAAAATTGTTAAAAATAATATAAAGTGATTCAATGTATAACATGTTATTTGTACATAATACATCTACTGAATAATACTTAAATTTGCAGTAATGTATATTCTTATAGAAATTTTAGAGGGAAAAACTAAATTTTCAGTCATATGATGTAAAGAAATGATTTGTAAAATTGCTTTTGTCATCTTGATAGAAAATGATTTTCAGATATATTATTGGTGCTTTTTCTATCAAATATTTTAGTGCAGGAATAAAGAAAAAAAGGAAATTATTTCATACAGCATTTATTTAATAAATTAGTGGCAAATTTTGAATATAAAACATTTAAATAAATGGACATAAATAAGACTTCTCAATTTATCCCAGTCTTAAGACATATCCATAAATCTTGGATTAACAGTTTGTCATATTGTAAAAGTAAATTGTTTAAAAGAGTTGGTTGACTTTACAGAAAACAATGAATACAGTTTTACAAACATTTTAAGGATATAAAATATTTTAATAACTATTATAAATTATTTTTTCTTGTCGAGTACATCTACTCATTGAATGAATACTCTTGATAACTGATAATTATTGGTTTTAGAAAAAATATAGAATAATCAAGTCAGCAGTTTAAAGAAAAGGAAAGTTTAACTATATGTAAAATAAACTAAAAAATTAATTAAATTAAATTTTAAAAATTTTTAAAATCTTTCTTGTAATAGTAATGGGCTAATTTTAATAATTTCACTTTTTTTTTCAAATTTTAATTATTTTTCCTTGTATAGAATTCTAATAAATTCAGTTTAAAAATATTAGATTACTGCTATAATCAGATCTGCTATTTTGTAAAAATTAGTTTCACAAAATGATTCTGGTAATACCATTATTTTTTTTAAATCGTTACAAGTAACATATATATTATGGAATCTAAAAACTTTCAATCTGCATCACTGATCAAATATTTGAAAAGTACAACAATTAACAATTATTACTACATTATACAGATATTTTTGAAATTTCTTTGTTAAGGTTCAATTATTGGTATATAGTTGAAACAATCCACTTTTAAGTTATTCATTGAATTTTTAAAAGAATTAATGCAACAATTAATTACTGGTTTTGATGACGCATGCTAGCCAAAATTAGACGATTGTCCTTTCAGGAAGTAATTGGAATTTCTGACTTTAGTTGTAATATCCATGTGGATATTAACTGTGATAAAAAAAAATAATAATTTTAATGTTTATTTTTTGATTAAAAAATAAAATATTCTAACTTTGTACTGAAACAATCTATTTTACAGAATTTTTTGAAAAAAATTATTACATAATTTCTTAATATAATATTGAGTTGACTGTTATACATTCTTTGAAATTATAAAAATCATTATTGATGAATGAATTTTAATTGTTAAAGGCAGCTTTTCTTAACCAAGGTTTTGCAGGAATTGCATGTATGGTATTAATTATTTGTGTGTTAAGTTTTATTTTTTTAAGTGCATTTTGTATTGCTTGCAAAAATCCATTTTTTAGTTGTGCATTAAAACAGCTATTTTGTGTATTTCCATTATGTGCAAAAATAAAAAGATATATTTTTTTTCAATCAGGGAAAACTTATGTTACTTTTATTGGAGTAAAATAATTCTCAAAGCATTTCCAGTTCTACATGATTATACTTAGTAGGTGGATGCAAAGTGCATCAAGCAAATACTGTGTTTCTCCAAAAGTTTCTATTGCCAGATGTAAGAAGAAAAATCTTTTATCTAACCAATTGAAATGATCTTTTTAAAATCTTTATATAAATTTTTATAAATTTAAAGAAAATGATTATATTTATAAATAAAAAAATATTATATTAATCATGAAAAATATTATCTAGAACAGTAAGACAAAATTTTGTATTCATAAGAAAATATGTATATTTACTTCTGATAATTGTGCTCCTCTCAGAATCTGTTCTTTCATGTATAATAGGTTCAGTAGAGAATATTTGTTTCTTAAAAAGATATGTTCCATATTTGATAGCTTTAGTAATTTTTAACGAACTTTCTCTAAGTGTTAGTGATGATAGTTGATGTGTGTGCTTGTCATTTTTCTATTGTGAGTAGTTTTTCACCTTTTCAGCACTTGGTGTATATTTTCAGCTATTATTTTTCAATAGAATTCATAATTTTACCTTAACTATTCTTTTTCTGCCCTTGCCTTGTAAATTTAATTCATCTTAAATCCTTTAAAAATCTGTGATGTATTTTTTTGTTTTTATAGAGGCCATGAAAAGAAACTAGAAATATTCTTTCTTTGTCATTGTTGTATACATTTAGAATTCCCGTAATAAAATTTATATTTTATTGTGTAGAAATTAATTTGAAAGATATAAAAGTGACATCTTATATTGAATGTTTATTACTTATATGTCTATTTCTTAAAAAATTGCTGTAAAAAGTTCCAAATATGAATTAAATGTTTTGAAATTTTTTATGATGTGGCATGTCTTTTAAATATTAAATTTAGTTGTAATTTTACAACTAACATAAAATTTAACTTAAGAGTGGTGAACTATAATTCTAAATGTCAAATAGATTATTAGCAAAATGCTTTAAATAACCTGTCAGTTTTAAATCAGGAAATTTATGTTTAACTGTTATTCTAATATATATTTATTCATTTTTTTTCTGCTCATTTAATCATATTTTTTTTCCTTCTTGAATTAGAAATAAAGTATAATAATATTGAATGTATTTGTGTTTTGTAAGATTAACCACAGTTAACAAAGGATACTAGTAAATGTACTACCACTATGTACCACTTTTTGTAAGTCAGTCAGTAAATTCACTTTGTAGATTTATAACTTATTTATATATTAATAAATACATGTTATTTTTTAAGTTCTTAAGAATCTGAATTTGCTGTGAAGAATGTTTTGATTTGTTGTATGTTATGATAGTTAATTTATGGAAAGAAATGTTTTTTTTTTAGACCATTTCCTTGTAAATCTATGTTTAAAAATTGTTCTTTAGAGATTTTTTCTTTTTTAAAGATCAATTTCAAGAATCAAGTGAATAATCAGTACTTTCTGAAATTCATGCTTAATAAAATTTTCATTAAATCTTCATAGGGGAAAAAATGTGTATCTGCAAAAGTGCATATCTGTATCAAATTGATGTTTGGCATTTTTACCAGGAAAGGATATATGTGTAAAAATTATGTAATAAAGACATATTTTGAAAAATTCTTTTTTTCCTATTTGAAGTTAAGATTTTATTATAAAGGATTTTCTTTATTTAAAATATAATTGAGACAATAATTAAAATAAAAGTATGAATTATAGTAATGCCATTAATTATTTTACAACAATTAATATCTATAGAGTGTAAAAATTGTTTTCATTAATTCCAAAATTTGATTAAGAATATAAATATCCAATTATTCCAGGTTCATTAAAATAAATAATTTTCTATTATTTTAAGTAGATTGAATTTGAAACTGATCTACATGTGAATTTATGTGAAACAACCTGATATCAGAATGAATTTCTTTTTTTTGAGAAATTTAATCTATGTTTCAAAAGTAATTTATTTAATTGTATGGTTGTTAAGACATAAAAAGTTATAATAGATAAATGTTTATTATATTTATTTTTTCATTTTTAACCTCTAAGAAATATTTAAAGATATAATATCTGGATGCATTCGAACATCATTTTACTTGATGCTCCAAGTACTTGTGCATATTTACACAAGTAATGCATGAATATGAAGGAGAAATGTTGAGGTTTGTTTTACAATGGATTTTCTTTAGTCAATTAAAGTTAATGTTAAAATTCTTGCCAAACACATTCCATGTGTCATTTATAACTGAACACCTGTTTGTTTTGTGTTTTATGAAAATAAAAGTACCAAATGGGCAAATTCATTCAATACTTTTTATGAAAATGGTGTTTATTGAAAGGCATTATGTAAAATAATACATAAGCATTTTATGCTGATTAAACTCTGTTTAGAATTTTTTTTTTTTTTTTCGTTACTCAAATACAGTAGCATCTATTTCTTAAAATTTATAGGCATTTCTCATTTACATTTATGTATTATGTTTAAAAATGTAATGTATCAAAATAGGATGATTCTTCCTGAATCACTCTGTATAATGGGTAAAAAAGAGTTAATTTTGTCGTTTAATATATTAGTTTGAGTTGTCATTCATACTGTGTACTAAAAATTCCTGAGTGTTTCATTAACCAATTTTCGTTTCATAACTTTATTTTGTGAATCTTTAAATTAAGTACATTTAACAATCCATTTAGTGTTATCTATTGTAGATATTTATTTTTTTATCAAAGTTTATAAATATACTATACTTTTCATTAAAATTGTGTATTATCTGTTAATGAAAAATATGCATGGAAAGGCAATACATGTTCTTTTCTAATACTTAAGTGTAACCCTCACATTATATGTCCCATCGTTTATATTGTTTTTTGGAAATAAATTTCTAATTGGTGTGTCTTTCATTGCTCATAAGCAGTGATTTTGTAAATATTTCCTACATTAGTGCTTCCTGTTACTAATAAAGTTATGTGTTTCTGTGTTTAATTATTTGCCTGGCATTCATTATGTAACATTTATATTTTCATAATATTAGCAACATCAAAAGTAACCAATTAATATAAAAGCAAATATAATAATAACCTAATATAAGTTCTCTATATGCTTAAAAAATGATGGAGTTATGTGCTCAATTGTTGAAATCAAGCTTCAAGTCATGTTACCTAACTTATATACCATATGTAATTATTGTGATTGTTTTAAATGTTTGTGTGTGGGGGGGGTTCATAATTTATGATTAAACCAAATATTAGTATTGTTTTGACTGCCACATAATAGTCCTACAAAATTAATGTATGTTGAAAAAGTATGAAATGAATGTGAAATTAGTATACATTAAAGTAACAAATCTTTTGTAGGAGCCCCTTTAAAAAAAAAAAAAGAAATCAGGGAAATTAAAACTTATGGATTTTTCAGCCATATTGTCTATTCTACAAAGTTGGAGCAGCTAAAGGTACTTTGTACCTTTTCTATAAGGAAGGACAAAAAAAAAAAAAAATAATAATTATGACAATTTAATGTCTTTGTTTAAAGCTTGACTAAAGCATAATATGCATCAAAAGTAAAACATATTTTTATAATGTCATTATACATTAATATTATAGAGAAACTATGCAGGTTATTAAAATGTGAAGCTTTTTTTTTTTTTTTTAAATTTAGAATCCATTTTACATTTAAAAACTAACACATATCTACATTCAGATTTGATTTTAAAAACACTTAATTTAAAATAAAGAACAAAATATTTTATGGTCAAAGTGCCCTTTTTATTTGCAATCAGATGACCATTTCAGTATTTATTTCGTTCATTGCTTATTTTAAAATTCATATATAACAAATTGCTGTTAGTGAACATAAACTTTAACAAAAATATTAAATTCTCTTCAATAAGTATACTTAACACTAGTTCTGTTTTTTATAATAAACATTTTATTATTTTGTATAGGTAAAAAAAAAATTGTAGTGTTTGCAGATCAGTCTTGGACTTTTAGTTTTGAGATGCCCTAGTTAAATTACTCTTTCTTTTCATTTGGATGTTCTCTTGGGGAATGAGGAAACAATTCAAAAATAAATCAACCATTAAAAATTATATGACATATATGGAGCTGATATTTTACCTAGATAAGGGATTACAGTAATAAACAAGCTGCTACAGAATTTTAACATTTTATGCAGCTAACTAACACTAATTAAAACATTTGGAATTTAATTACTTAGCTCTATTTTGGTTTGACAAATGCGGCTGCCAATGTCTCAAAAATCTATCAGTTTTCGTTGACTTTTGAAGAACTATGGCCTGGTTGATTTAAAACGAAAACGGTTGTCCGATCTCTTGACTTCGTTTTAATACTATGAGAGGTCTATCGTCTTCAATTCCACTTGATTGCACCCATTTCGATCTCGTTATTCGTACACTTTTAGAATTCAAAGTATCTTATCGGAACATTTTAGTTAAGAAAAGCAGAAACATATCACTCATGCAATACCAACGAAGTGGACATCAGTCTTTTCAAAATTCGTAGATTATTACCTGATACATTAAAAATTGCAAAGGCTAAATTCGAGTATATGTTGTCTCCCATCATGCAGTTAGTGGTTCAGCCCTCTGTGTCTCGTGAAGGAAAGAGACTGTGCTTGAAGACCTTGTGGAGATAATCGGGTCCTTAATTACAAAGCTGATTGTTATTCCATATCTCACCTTCATGATTTCACTCATCAGCTAGAAAGATGTACAATTATTTCCACTTTCAAATATCGGGCATACCACCAAAAGTGAGTCAGGCATTCAAAAGACTGCCATTACGCTTGAGTGGTATGAATTTTCATTCATGATAATGCCCAGACTTTGCGTTTCATTCCTTTAGTTCGTGGATTTGACTTTTGTTCTCCATATCGACGATATTCTAGCATCACACAATAGAACAGAACATTTTGAATATATCCAAATTATTTTTCAAATATTTCGTGAACATGACCTGATACTTAAACTCTGGCAAATGCATTTTTGCCTTATTAGGTTAATTTTTAAGCTCATGCTGTCTCATTCAAAGGCGTCAAACCAACTGACGTGACTGAAAAATTTTTAGGCTTTGAAAAATCGAAAACACCTACGCAGACTTTAGGGTATTGTCAGTTTTTATAGACGTTTTATTCCAAATCAAACTCTTAACAGTATTATGAAAAATCACAATGCAAAAATAGAGCGTATTGATGAGTCTTCTTATACATTTAAACTGTTTATAGAACAATTACACCCAGCAATTATAGCATATCCCAAAAAAACATGCAATTAATTCTTGAAACAAACATTCACTAATGTCTTCAATAACCAACAGAGTAGATTCTTGTTAGGAAAAAGACAACATATCCTGCCTAGCACACCATGGAGAAAAGTTAATTGTTTCTAATGTCATAGTTTGCAGTAAATTAGAAAACATTTTCGAACATTTAAATGTTTATTTCTTTATTAAACAATTTTATAAAGCTTTAATTTTCACCAAAATCTTGAAATCTTTTTTTTTAATTATTGATTGTATGAATCCCTACAAGTAAAATTGAATTATAATGAGGTGGGACATATGCCTCATTGATGATCTATGCATCCCTGCTGTTGGCTTTGAAGCAGAAAGCAGGCAAACACTGACTAAAATGCTTAATACAGTACATTTTTTACAAGCATTGTGGACAGATATAAAATTTCTCCAGTTTTGATACCATAATAATGATTTTTTTTTTTTTTTTTTAAGGCATCTGAAAAGTTTCGAATATAATTCTTTTCTGTTAGTCAAATAACACTAACCTGGATCTACATTATAACTGTTAATAAAAACATAGTTACTTTTGAAAATTAACCACAATTTAACTTGATGTTAACATTATGTCTGAAAATTCATAATCATACTTAAAGATTTTTTGAAAATTTTGATGACAAGTAAAAAAAAAGTGTAAGATTTGAAATAAAAAGTTATCATACATTTGAATTTTTATGCTCACATACTTAAATAATTGCATTAATGGTCAGTAAAAGAATAATTTACGGAATGTAACAATCCATATAGATTCATTCTAAACATAATTAATTCAGAAATCAAAATATATATCAATAAGTAATCTGTTTTTCAATTATGTTTTTAAATGATATAATAGGGATAAAAGCAATTATATATTTATTATTTTTAAAAGTACAAATAAATTTGTGCGAAATAAAGACACAAATACATTTTCAATTTTTTTATTAAAATGTCAAAAAAAAAAAAAAAGCTCAGCAGAATATGAATATGAAGCTAAAACAAAGAAATATAATTTTTATGAAGTATGTGTCATTCATTGAGAAATTTGAAAAATAACACTGAAGAGAAAAATAATTGTGAATCCTCCAGAATACAAAACATTTCTGATTTCACAAACACACATTAACTTTAGCAAAATAATTAAATTCAGTATTTGAAATAGAAACAGATTTTAATTTTGAACAGCATTGTTTCTTTTTCCAATATTAATTACAATTAGAATATTTCTTCAATTATTCTTATAACATGATTGCTTAAAAAAAAAAAGTGCATGTTAAGGCATAGATAGTCTAAAAACGGCAAACTTTAAATTTTATAGCATTTTCTGGAATTGGAAGTATTAGTTTGTTTTTAAATTTTAATCAAAGTTATTTTAAAATTAAACACAATGTTCAATTTTATAAATTGCTTTTTTGTTTATGTTGGAAGACGCACAGTTAACAAATTACTTTAATGGAAGCAACTTGAGAATAAATGAATGGCAAGAGCTGATTTATCACATCAAATATAATCGAGTCAAATTTAGCTGATATTTATTACAAACTGCCATTTTTCTCATTATATGGAGTAAGTTCCAATAGTTAATACTTTCATAATTCCTACATAAACCCATATAACAGTAATAAAAAAATTATACTTTCCTTCAAAAGTGAAATATTATAACTTGTGTGTTTTCATAAATTATAATATGGTATTTCATTGTACATTTTACAACTCTATAACACTCTTCATTCGATAAAATTTATCGTTAACATGTAGGATCCAAATTTAAGTAACCCTAAATTAATTTAGTCACTAATCAATCACTATGGTATTGCTCACTCTTATCATATGGCATCAGGGCTAAGGCTAAAATTAATTTATTGAAATTTAAGTTATACACTTATTTCTTCAAGTAAGCTTTAATTAATATTTTTATTAATCCTATAAAAATTTAATAAATTAAGCTACAATGGAAAAAATTCTAGCTTTCTAACTGAACCCTGTAATCCAATATGGACAAATTAAATAATCTTGTCAATGCAAAGACATTTTACTTCAACCAATAATCTACTGGCTGTAATAAAGGAGATTCAATATTTTAAACTTACAATAATTTACATTTGGCTGAAATTTTTTTTTTTTTTTAAATATTAGTACTTCACTGAATAGCTACTTCAATTTTTTAAAATTAATATATAATAAAATAGAGGAGGGAGGGCAGAAATAGAGATGGTTTAAAATGCTTACTTATTAGGTATATTCCATTAATTAGTAATTAGCATCTTTTAAAAAAAACCTATTTTTTTTAAATAGGGGAACTTACAGAATTCAATCTCATGATAAATAACTTTTAGTAATTTTTTTTTTTTTTTTTTTTTTTTTTTTTTTGTAATACTTTTGGAAACTATCAAACCCTACTGATTATCTGAGGATTTTTTTTATTTGTATTATCTTTTTTTATTTTAATTCTTTTCTGATTTCATTAATAACAATTGGATAACTTAAGATAAAGCAGCTAACATGAGCATAAATCTCAAAGTCAAGTCTTCATAAAATTTTCTTACCTAATTGAATGATAAATTTTAATTTAGAAAAGCAATGTTTTTTTTTATTTAAAAAAAAAAAAAAAACATTTAAATTCCTTTATTTTCCACTAGTCACATTAAAAATTATTTGATTCCTGTAATTAAAAATTTTTCTAATTTTATATGCATTCATAATTTGCCAAAATATATTTAAGTTTAAAGATTCATTCCCACCGAGGCGTGAGGCGGCGAAGTATCACGCGGCAGGGAAGAAAATTTCTTCGACCCGTTCACATCGAAACGTCAGAAATCGCTTTACTCCTAGTGAAGTTCCAGTTACTTCTACTAGATGGCAGATCTACAATTGGCTCAATCCAAGTCACATGACGCAGCAAGCATTTGAGAGTTGAAAGTTGGTCAACTCGAAGTGGTGGACTTTCAACCGGTTTCAGACAAACGTGTTGAGGCTAGTGATTGGTCAACGCTGCACGCCTCGGTGAGAACGAGCCTTAAGAAAGATTTCAAAAAGATATTTAAACTCTTTTTTTTTTTGTCATTCAATATTAGTGGAGGATGTAAAATATATATATATATACAGCAAGCTGTGAGGGAAGATCACATAAGGTAAAATTCTAATTGATGGCACTCCTTGTGGTCATCATGACAATGTGGAGTTACCAGATTGGTGATGAAATTGAGCACTTTCAACTAGATTTTTACATACACACTGTTATTGTATTACTATTACACCTCAAGGAGATGCAAATTGCAGACAAAAGGCACTATCTAAAGTGACTGCACATGAAAAGTTAAGTGGCTACAACATGTTATACTGACACTCACGAGTAACAAAATAAGTTTTCCTATGTAGACACGTATCAAATCAAGAAGCTTCTTAAAACTACATAAAACACTCATGATATGTTCAATGTTATGATTGCATGATCTGATTTAGAAAAGCACTTTTAAATAAGCATGAAATATAGATACTTTGTTTCAGTTGCAGTTTCTTTTAAAAAATGTTTATACTAGCTTTTAAATTACTACCATTCCAATGAATAGAAAATACAGTTTCTTTTTTTTTTTTTGCAAATTTGCATAGCCAGCAGTATGTATATATATAGAGATATATATATCACAAAAAATGATGCTATTTCTTTTTATACAAACAGCACTTTTTATACAGGTATCCATCACAATATTATCAATACAACAACTCTTATTTCATATATGCATATGAATATACAAATACAATTTTCACAATCACAAAAACTTTTAAAATTACATGATCACAATGCTGAAATGTTTACTATTCATTAAAATATTTTGGTATTTTAACATTCATTTAAAAATCAAAATTACAAAAAATAATAATAATAATCAAGTGGAAGACATAACTTAATTAACTTTAAAAGAAATATGAAAGTGAATACAGAGATTCAAAACAGAATTAAAAATATAAAATTTATTTGTGCTTCTTAAAAATGGCATAGTCAAAGAGGAAGCATTTCAGTTTGGAAGTGCAGATACTAAGTATGGCAATATCACTTTAGAGTCAGAGAATAAATTTGTGCTTATCCGCTGCCAGCATTTAGATGAACACAAATTTATAATTTTCTACACTAGGAACAACAGCAACTTTATAAAATACATTGTTTAAAATGTTAATTAAAATTTTACCACATTTATGATTGCTATTAACTTTATGTTAAAGATAAAAAATTTAACTATATCGAATTTTGAAAAATAATTTTTAATTATGCAATTATAATTAAAATTGTATTTCAAGATTCTGAATGGCATATGCATGCATAATATTAATTACTTTGAATTATTTTCTATGGATCTGAAATAATATGTTCTTAATCATTAAATAAATCTGTGACAACAAAAGTCTTTCAACAATAAATATTTAAAGTGATATACTAAAATACAAACTTATTTAATTCACCTGAGTTTCAAACCCTGTCTGCAAATACTTTCAATTTTTTTTATAAATGGTGTTAATATAAAAGCATCACATTTTGGTTCAGTTAGCTAAATCCAAGCTTTACTATACTTTCAAAGTTTTTTTTAAATTATTAATATGACATATTCAATGAAAGCAAAGAACATATTTAAAGAATTGAACACTAATGTCAAAACAATGCTCTGTAATGAATGATTAATAGCCAGTATGTACATCATAAATCTTTTACTGCCATTGATGTTATTATTTCAAATTATGAATATAATTTTAAAAATGAAATATTTATATATAACACAGAACCATTAACATATTTTGATCTAGTTCACTTGTGCTACATAATTGGGATATCGCCCAAAATAAACCTTTTGCAGCAAAATTTTCTGAAGATGTTCTTTACTTTTCTAAGCACGTACAAAGCCAATATTATATTAAAATACTTAGATCAGTTTAAATTAAAATTAGTATTTTTTTTTTCTGCTAAAAAGCAAAACAATTAAAAAAAAAACCAAATTATTTATAAATTACATTATTATGCAATTTAAATTAGTTGATAATGCAATCAATGACAATGCATTAATTAATACAATGGCTTACTACTATTCAGTAATTAGAATGTAACTGCAGAAAAACTTTATAACATAAACTAAGCATATTTTCACTATAATAATAAATCTCGAATTTTGATATAGGGTGGTTTTGCACTGTAAAAATACATTCTTACCATCTACAGTTACAAGCTATAGTGAAAAATTAAATTAAACAAAAAAATTCATTTGAAACATAACAATATTGAAAATTGTCAAATCTTTATATCAAACAGACAGCACAATTTCTTAGGAGTATATAAAATGGAAAGATAAACAGCTTTTATTTTACTATTAAAAGAAGAACCCATTTTCAGCTGTTAATACTGTTATTGAATCATTCAGCTTTTTTAAATTAATATTCAAGTTGAATAAAATCCATTTAAATTTTTGCTTTGCCATTTAGAAATATTATATAAGCTCAGGACTACAAGGAATTCTCCTGTGTGCATAACAATGCATTATTTTCAAGTAAACATGCAAAACATATGAACAAGTAACTTATATAAGAAATTCCGTTTCAGTTCATATATATATATAATTACATTAAAAAACCCAGAAAAATATATTATATGTCTGTTAAGAAATCCATTACATATTTTTATTTAGAATTTTAGAATGAAATAAATATTAATATATTCCTCTTTAAAACACAAGGATTGGGGAATGAATTAATCTTGAATGTAAACCATTCACTTGAAAAAAAAAAATAGTGCATTATTTTAACACATAATACAGTTATTTAAAGGAGAAAAGAACGAGAAGAAGATTGATTGATTAATATTCACCAATCAAAAAGCACACACTTTTTTCACTCTTCTCCCTCCTTTTTTTTTTTTTTTTTTTTGCAAACAAATACAATATTCATTATATAATTAGAATGAATTTTTATAGCAATTAAATAAAGAGTTACAATTATATCCAGTATATTATCACAGAATTTTATTCTTGTCTTAAAGAGAACTGATAATGACTTATTAATTAATGCATATTAAATAGAGATAGAATTTTAAGCTGAAAAGAAAGTAAAGCAATTTTCTATCTATAATCTGCAAATTATGTTAAAAAAACTTCAAAATTCCAGGGATGCAATTGCACACAATTTGAAGTCATTTCTTTTACAGTTAAAAAAATATATCAATTCTATAAAATAGGGCCTTTAAAAATACTTTTTGCTAAACAAAATACAAATTGACATTTTTAGTTGATAGCCTTTTTGTTGTTAGCCTTTTTTCAACTGAAAAACGCTTTTATTATTTTAGTTTTATGCCACAAGCATAAAATCTGAGCTTGATTGGTATAAAGTAAATCAAAGTAAATGAGTGAATCTCCTTGGAATATATGAAATCTCATTTTTCTGGACTGAAAATGGTGCATGCTGGTAATATGGCACTGTGAATTATAGGCAAGAAATTAAGGTATAGGCCGTTAGATAATCACACAAATATTATTAAAATACTATATTATATAAGTTCTAGGCATAAGAAAGTAATTTATTTTATACATTAATAAAAGAAACATTTTAAATAATTCATTACTCAAAAATTGTGAAAATTTTCTTGTTTAAACATGGGATATTGCTTAATAAACACGTCAATTCATAATCATTCCAAATTAAAGAATTTTTTACAAAAAGGTTAAAGACAAAAATCTACAGAAACTTAGGAATTTATCATATTCAAACAAAGTAGTCAAATTACAATCTAAAAACCTTGTTTTAATTAATTTTTTCCTCAGATTATTAAAAACCTATGAAAAATTATTATTAGTTTATTTAGCATAACAAGATAATGGGAAAAAAAAGAAAAAAAATTAAGTGAAAAGAGTTTTCAGTCTATTTTTTAAATTGCCAGTAACTGTATGATTTACATATTAATAAAGTATATTAAAAATGACAGCAGAAAAAAATATAACAAGTTTTAGATGTTAAAGACAATCATTGTTGTAAAGATATTTATCAATGCTAGTATAATTGAATTAATTGATAAAATGTTAAAAAATTTATGCGTTCATTTTTTTTCTCTACAAGCAATTTTAAGCTATACAAAAAATATCAACTACTGGTAATTTTATATATAAATATAATATTCTTAAATTTAAATAAAAATTGAATAGGCATCCCAGTTTAATTTAGCAATAAAATATATGAATTATTTCTCTTAATTTTAGCCATAATCCTATTTGAATACTTCAAATATACATACAAAAATACAAACTTTAAGAATGAACATTATCTAAATTTTAGGTGACAAATTTAGATGCAGAAATTTTATCTGCAAGCAAAATTTTTTTTTAAAAAGTATAAATATATTCTAACTTTGCTTTCAATTATATAAAGCTTTAAAATGTTAGGCACTATATGTTCAAGGAATACTATACCTTAAAAGAGAAACTAGTGCAACTTTTTACATAAAAGCAAGTAAGCAGTATGTGAAAAGTCTTGGTTCAAAAATATGATTAGAAAATCTCAATCATTTCAATCTCAAATTTTTATATATTTGCTTTTGAAATGCATATTTTTAATAAAATTTTTACTATTTCTTAAAGCAATAAATGCTTTCTAAATGAAAGTAAATTTACATTAATATTCACATATGTAAATTAATATTCATATATTAATTTAACAATTAAGTTTTAAAAAACCAGTAAATTCATCATATACTTTAATGATAAGGTATTTTTCACCAGGAATTTTTCAAATCTAAAATAATTATATAAAATACATTGTAAATACATGTTGGTTACAATATATTTTCAGTGCAATAAAATTATTTGAGTAAAATAAATGTTAATTCAAATCACTATTTTCAATGATCAGCAGATAAAACACAGATACAATTGAAATAACATTTTGATTCTTCTTTTCAAATAGTTATAAGATTATTGAAGGATGGATGTATGAATCAAAATTCAATTGTATTACAAAGTATAAAACAATTGTTATCCATGATCACCAAGTATTTATGTATCACCCAACACAAATAATAAATTTGTTGAAAATAAAATTAAGTCAAATACAATAATCAGTACAGTATTAATGAAAACAGAACTAAATTATACCTTTATACTAACTAGACTTTGCATTAACAAAATAACAGACAAGAAATAAATATATATTTTTTAATAACTAAGTTACTGTAAAAAAAAAAAACAATTTATTTAACAATAAACACTTTTACTAAAAAAAAAAAAGTCTAAAATACATAAACATACATATTAACCGGGATTAGGTTTGTTAAATACTCATAACCAGAATAGCTGCGATTTTTAAAAATTTATTTATGTTATTTAATTTCATGAAATATTTTATAACAAATAAATTTGCAATTCATTGTGCGTACAATTACAAAAAATATACTTTAATAATAAAGAATTAAAACCTTTTTATTAACCTGTGCGCAAAAAAGCTTGCAACTTTAAAATATCTAATCATTTCTGAATGTAAAGCTTGCTATCAAAAGATTATTGCTCCTAGAAATCTTTTCAAGTATCAGGATTTATTTGCTTATTTATTTTTAATTTTAAAAAAGCAAAATAGTAGAGGAAAATCTTCTGATGTTTTATTTTTAACATTATTGTCAATCTATGAGGTATTTTACAATACACTAATGAAGTGAAAAGCAATGTGTTTGATCAAATAATGATCCATAATCTGTGAAATGGATTCAATCAAAAACTCTCATGCATTTTCTCTTTATAACATTTAAAATCTCCAACATCGACAATCAATAAATACACTATGAAATTTTAAAACTAAAGAACAAATTTCTCGATTCCAAACCCCGATTACTTATCAGATTCATTTTAATAGGTAAATTTTGAACATAGTTTCAGAGACCCATAGGTTTTTCCTTTATATATAACACAAAGTAGGCAAGTTTCCTTAAAAGTATTTAAAAATGGCAATTTCTCTTTATAGAGGCATAAAATGTTCTTATCATGAATGTATTAGCTAGTCAAAAAAATAAACTCAAGATAGATTTAAGATTAAAACTTGATATCATTTAAAATACTGATTGACTTGCACTATAGTAATTGTATATAAGTTTGGAAGGAATGAATTTTATTCCTTAACTTCTGAGGAACTATAAGGCACTAATCACAGCACAAGAAGACTGATGGAAATTACAATGGATTTTGGAACTGAAAGAGCTTGGTTTAAAGCCACATGAAGAAAACCAAACTGAAAGCTGCCATGGCCATATTCAAAAAGAGTATGATAAATCTGTAGACAAAAAATCATTCTGTTGGGCTTTAGGTGGAGAGTGCGAATAGCCAGTTAATCCTTAAAGTGATCATTTTAAATTATGGAAGCACAATGTAGCTGAAGGGTAGATATGAATTTGCTACAATACTTGATGTTTAAAATGGTGTATGACTTCAGATCGAAGTGTCTGGCATTTGAAAGTAACAACATATCCAAAAGTTCCAAGAATGAATGATAGTGTGAAATGAAACTACCAAAAAATAATTGAACCAGACATAATACCTGAAAAAAAAATACTTCTCTTATGATGACGATGAGTTATCACTGATCAATAAAATTGAATGAATTGTAGTTTATCACACTAGCAAGATTTGTTATAAAAATATATGAACTTAACTGTCAATTTATGGTCAATTCCTTATTACTGAACTTCCTTCTTGAACAAAGAATGATCAATAATTTAAATGATAGAAATTTTTGAATTTTTGATATTTGATTTTTTTTTCTATGTAAAACTTCAAAAGTCCTAGGAGCAATATTTAAATAAATCCTTGTTTAGAAAAAAAAAAAAAAAAAAAAAATAGCAATGCTTAGTTAAAATGTAAAGTGATTTCAATTTAGTAAAATTATTCAGGCAAAAATTTTTCATGAGTAGCCATTTTTGTTCGTAAAAAATAACAGAAAAAAGGAGAAAAACAATAAAACAGAAATAAAGGTAAGAATAATACATGTAAAATGTTATCTGTTAATAGAAATTCATATCATTTAACTGAGAATATAATGCAATAAAAGCAGACATTTCAAGGAAACCATAAATATGACAAATCACAATAAAAAAAAAAAAACACATCGGAAAAGTCCCCAATAATGATGTCTTAAAAAAGTAATGACTGCAAACTTTCAGAAAAGTTCGGCAAAGGCTTAAAATCTCCATTAATAATAATAAAATCCTACAATTGCATAAGTCTAAAATTTCCTCATTTATTTATTAAAAAGAAAATAGAAATTATTGTATAACATACAAATTGAATATTATAACACGGAAAGATTAAATTTATATTGCTTCATAATTGGAATTAATGTAGTCAAAAAAAAAAAAAAAATTGTTTTGAATATTTAAAAATTTAACAGTCTGAATATTGTAAATTGAAACAATAATTCACAATAAGCTAATCAAACAAAATAGAATAATTTCAAATACCAGTGAAAAATTAACAAATAACATTAAACAAATAAATTATATTATAATGTTTAGCTATGTACCTTAATTAAATTAAATGTTCTGTTGTATGCTAAAAATGTTTTACAAATTTAAACAGTTTTTAATAGTTTTTTTTACAAATATATTTCTCATGTATATTATATAGCAGAAAATTAATATTAATTTATAATTTTTTTAAGTGTATTATAAGATGAAATGAACATTTAGAGTTTTTTTTCAATTAAATAAACATTGCAAAAAAAAACCTATGTAGTTTTTATGAGTTAAATTGATTTAAATTACCAGTAATACTCGTCATTCATTAATATAGCAAAAGCTATTTAATAATTAATGGATAACAATCTGCAAGTGAGAGAAACATATTCAATAACAATCTATTATGTTAGAGACTAGACATTTTTTTAAATTCCATATTAGTTCTTGCATAAAAAAAAAATTTTAAACCAAGCTCATTATCAAAATTTAATTGAGAATAAATTTCAGACTAGCAATGAAAGTATTACATCTTTCCCAAAATATTAAAGATCTTAAATAAAACTAGAAGAAATTTTACACAATTAATGTAAATGACATACATATATGCAATGAACTGGTAAAAACTGATGTTTTGAACATTTTTTTTTTTTTTTTTTACAGCAGTCATTCAGAAATTAAATTAGATAAAAGATTCTGATATTTCAAAATCATTTAGACACTTTCCTGGACTTCCAGGATGTTTGTCTCATTGAGATGACCAGTAACATTTTGAAACTCATAAATATGACATGAATTTTTAAAACACAACATGAAAGTAATTTAAGTATTTAACGATTTTAAACAACAGCACAATTTTACAAATTACATGCAACAATTTATTACATGAAGTAAATTTTTAATTGAAGGATTCCTATAATTTATTTACATTTCCTGCTGTGTACAATGATAAATGCATAATAAATGGTAAACAAAGGGACATTTTCTTGTTATCACTAATCCAAAAAAATAACTTTTTGTCTTACCATTATCATTTGCAATTAACTGCTTTATTATTTTGTTTAAAATCAAATTGAGATTCACAGTAATATATCTATTTTTTCCCATGTAGCTTAAGAAAAACGTCATAAAAATTATTTTATCAAGACATACCAGTTTTATTATTTAAAAAAAATAAAAATTTGAAAAACACGAGAAAATTAAATTAAATCAGATTTGCAACTTCTAAACTTCAATAATAATAACATTCTAAAGGAAAAAGAATCTAATTAAATGTAGAAATGCCATTAAAAAATATTTAGAAAAAAATATATATATAATACGCATCCAATAAATATTTAATATAAGTAGAACATCAATTGCCAAATTTTAAAATATTTTTTTTGAAAAATAAAATATATTCACAACATTGAGTGGATATCAGTATTACATTCTAAATCTAAATATTTTTAATGGGAAAAGTAGAGGATAAAGATATATATGGCAATATGTATTAAAATCTTAATTTAACTTGTCTAAAAAAACGATAATTAATTACAATTGAAATATTTCAATGGAGAAATTGAAGCAGAAGAAATCTGTAAATAAATATAAAAAAAAAAAAATACTTACCCAGAAATCGATAAAATATAAAAAGTAATTCTATAAATTTAGGAATTTTACAGATTATCTATAAGAGTTGGTATATCTAAAACAAATTAGTTAAGAAAAAAAATTTAAATTAGAAAATTTCAAAATGTTCCTGGTCACCTTAAATAGTACAGTAGGTTAAGGAGTAAAAAAAAAAGGACAAAATTGGGAACCCTGCCAGTGATGTTAAGTATCATGAACCTGAAGTATGAGCAGCAAAAATGAGAGGTACTGCTAGTCCTTGCGTTGAGCCCATTTCATATCATCGGAACGTGGCTTGCAACCGAACATTGACCCAATGACTCTCTCAGGCAGGGCCAGAAGCCGAGTTTCTCAAGTGGATAGTTAAGCCAGCCTGTTGTAATGCAAAAGTAGGTCTCATGCGGTGCCACGTGGTGGATGCGGTGATGCCGCCGGGGCAGGATGATGTGGAAATCTTGGAGGACGGTCACCCAGTATGGGATGCCAAAGTATGTGTGAGACCACTTATGAATCTGAAATTCAAGAACAAATACTTTATATCAGCAACATACCTGTCTATAAATGAATTCTGTA
Organism: Caerostris extrusa; assembly: GCA_021605095.1. Lineage (NCBI taxonomy): Eukaryota > Metazoa > Arthropoda > Arachnida > Araneae > Araneidae > Caerostris > Caerostris extrusa. The sequence continues at coordinate 96,588 of BPLR01005973.1, forward strand.
AACAAAAATTTCTGAAATTTTATCAAGATAATATAAACTAAGCACACAACAGCACTTTAAGTTTAACCTATAAAAGATTTGCAAAAGTTTTTTCTATGGTACTCTTTTCAATTCTGTTTTTCACTGGTCTTGAAATATTTATAAGTGCTTGATTAGGTCCATCAAAAGACCTAATATTTGTAGATATATTACACATTTTGACATTATTTGTTTTATGGATCATTTTAAAAGATTCAAATTCAAAGTACATAGTTTCTAAACCTTTAGTTTGTACTCTAATGGGGAGGGGAAATGATATCAAAAGGAGTCAATGAAATATGATGTCTAGAAAAGAACATTTCAGAGAAGCCTCATGGTGCAAACCAATCAATAAAGCCCATTTCTAGCTCTTATGCAAGCTGTTATTCAATTTGGCATGGATTTATGCTGTTGGCGGATGTATCTTAACAAGGTTTCTCGCCAAAAGTTTAATTAGATTGATGATATTCTGTGATCATAGGAGGTACTTGCTTATCAAACTCTATGCTCCATTAAAAGGTATCTAGCTTACTAAGGAGTATCGGACCATATTTTCACTGATTATAAAGACTAAAAACAATTCTATCTCAGTCTGCAAGATCCAAGGTCGAATGGGACAGCCATTAGTATGAATGGTATTAGTATTTATTGGTGTGCACTTAAGATGCAATTGAAGCAATGAATGCTGACCCCTGTTGTGCTGCAGTTAAATATCAAATGGTTGACAATGATGAATCAAATGAGGCGAGAACCACTTTGTCCTCTTAGGTGCAAATTATCTTATTGACACTATGTTTTGACATAGTTTCACCGTTCCTGCAAATACTGTGAAACATTGGCATAAATCCAATTAATCCTCGACATCCTTCAATTTTCCATCTTTGACCAACCACCAACACTTTAACTCAACTACAAAAAAGCAAGGTGGTAAAATCAAAAGGTGATATGTGTTTGCAGTGTGTGGAAAAATCTACATGCATAGCAAAGGTACTAAAAATGGGAATTCAATTCAAATGGAAACTATACCTTATCTTAAACACAATATCCAGATTCTCTACTGTAATATTCTGGAGTACCAGCTATTCTCACGGGCAGCCAAAATGAAATCATTCCCATGTTGAATTAACAGATATTTGTGTATAAAATTTTACAACAATCAACGACCCTTTTTTGGTGCATCATTTTGATTTATCTTAATCATAGTTCAATAGTAAAAACAAATGGAAAATAAAATCTGTAATCATATGAAACCCAAAAATAATCAATGAATGAAAGAATACATTTTAAATAAATGTCGCTTTTAAAAATTTCTTCTTGGAAAATGCTTGCTTGTTTGTAATTGATTATTATTCAATAACCTAAAAAAAAGAGGTTATTTCTTTCCAGTTATATAAAGTATTTACATAATATTCAAGATCTCTAAACAAAATAAATAATAGACTTTTCTTACAATGAGTTTCTAAAAGATAATAGCATGCCATAAAAATTAAATGTTTATTTCCCCATTAAGATACTAATAATAAATACAATTTTAATTACTGAATCCCTATAATTTGAATAAATCATCCAATTGGATTACATTAAACACACACCGATTATATTTTTTCATCACAAAAAGGTTAGATTAAAAAATATACAAATATACCAAAATCAAATTGAAAGAACAATTAATGTATAAAATTGTAGACCGAAATTTATTACATATTGCATAAAATTCAGATATGAAGTCTTTTTACGAGAAATAAAATATATTTACATGATTTTTATTAATTTTATTGTAATTAAGTAAAAAAATTATTATTATTATTAATTGACTTTTTATGCAGTTCATAGTTGTTTAGTTTTACATGAAAATTCTCTTTTTTTGCACTGCTACACAAATTTTTCAAAAATAAAACCTCTAATAGTAAAGCATTAGATGTTGGCCTGACAACTGTATACAAGCAACAATCGATTGCAGCAATTTCTTCTTTTCCAATGTTGGAATCCCTCAATTTCATTAATTTCTTTATCTTCATAAAGTAGACACATGTCCTCTTTCCATTCATTTTTCAGTTCACAAATATATGATCCTACTTTTATGAATTCCAAAATATGATGATAGGTTATCAAATAAGAGTTATTTGCCAGTAAGCAAATCTAGTCACACCCCTTAAAAGCCCCTAAACCAGAAGGCATTGAGTGAAAAGAATCAAAATTCAAAGAAAAATAGATATGTTATTGTTTAAAAAAGTTAAGAATATGTAAGAAACTAGAAAAATCACATTTGAATCTTTTTGGATGAATTTGCTGGATTAAAAATATTTCTACTGTATTATTTTAGAAAATATATATATTGATAGTAACACTTATTACACATACATATACTTTAAATCCCTCAAATTTTAATTATTAAATCATAATATTAATTTTATTACAGTATAAGTAATTAATTTTTAAGGCATATTTCTTCCAACATTGTCATAGACATAACTGAAAGAAAAACCCCAGTTGAATTTTGATATTTTTACATCAATGTACACTTCTCTATCATATATAGAAAGTAAAACACTGTCTTGTTAGGAACATTTATAAAATGAGATTTTAATATATACAAAGTTTTTTTTTCTATAGAAAAATAAAGTCATAATTGAAAATACACAATTTAAGATAATTAAAATACATAAGAAAATCAAACAATCCTCCAATGAAACGCATCCTTTTTATCAATAAAAAAAATAAATAAAAAATAAAAAATGGCAATCAAAGTAACTGATATAGAACTCAAGTATCAAGCTACTTAAAATAGTTTCAATCATCTGAGTTACAGATAACATCATTGAGGGTCATGATAAGAGGGTCATTGAAACTAATGTAAATGGGATATTTTTATAAGTATAAACAATATGGCAAAAATGCAATATACTTTATCAGTGACTTCAGATAAATTCCTTGAATAGTTCAATATCATGCAATGATATCATAAGATAATTTTTTTACTAAAAATGTCTTTTATTGAATGTATGCTGCTGAAATATGACATGAATTACTTAATGTAGCTGATAAAAATGTTTTGATATAAACCTTAAGAATTTGATGGCCCAAATAATATAATAGCAAATAAATATTATATATATACATATATACATATAGCATTTAAGATTAAGTGATTAAAATAGATACAAAATAAAAAATAGATGAATAAAAAAATGATTAAAGAAATATTATTAAAAGAAAACAACAACTTTAAGTCCTTTTAAATGCATATTCATTTTTTTTTTCTTTTTTAATTATACATACTTATGTTTTTAAACTAATTTTTACATAAATTTGTAAACAAATAGGAGAACTGAAATTTTTTTTAATATTATTTTAACGATATTGATAAATATAAATGAATAAATTTTCAAATAGTACATAAGCAAATAGGTGTATAAGAGTGCTTTATAATTTAAAAACCTATATTCAATTACCTTTTTTTTTCAAAGCATGTATTTAAAAATTGTATTCAAAAATTTAATATTGAAATCAAAAGAAATAAACTGGAGGATACTGACCTGATTTGTCATGGCTATGAAAATGCCAAGTAGGAAGACAAAGCAGTTCCAATGATAAATGCGAAAATTTTCTCTACAGGATAGCTGATGAATTGGTAGGCCATGTAAGCTAAAAATGGGATGGTTACCATGAAATTATCACCATTAGTTTCAATAAAATCGTGCCTTGTGATAGCTGTAGGGTCAATGTGATGTTCACGGAAAGGACGAATGAAAGCCTAAAGAGAGTTTTAACTTTAACCAAGCACACATAATTAAATAAAAAAAAGGCCACTTTATAAATTGTTCTAATATTTTTTAAAAACTTATTAAAATAAATGTAATATACTTAATAAATTTGTCATGAAAAACTTAAAATATAGGATTTCATAACTTATAAAAATAACATTTTTTTCTAATGAAAAAAAGTTAATTAATTATATATTATATAAATTTCTTAAATGCTTAATGGAATTATTTTATTTAAAACTTTTGACTTGACTTGGAGTGACTTTGAGATTTATGCTTGTGTTAGCTGCTTTATCTCAATTTATCCAATTACACTTTAAAAGAGGTCAGATAAAAAAAAAAAAAAAAAGTAATTATGGATTAAGAAAAATAGATTTTCAGTTAATCATTAAAACTTTTATAAAATGGTAAACTGTAAATCCAAACGTAAAGTGAAAAGTGAAAAATAACATTTGCAACTATAAAGATAGTTAAATTGATTTTTATTTGTTATTAATAAAAATCAAAATGTTACATAGAAATAATTACATACAATACATAACATCAAAATGTTACATAGACTTAAGCAATGTAAATAATTAAAGGATTTCAGAAAATTTATTTAAAAAATCAATCAAGTTGAATTATACACAAATGTTTCCAATAACTATTAAAACACACAAATTCTTTTAAGGCCCTGCGTTATGCAATATTAAATTAATTTGATAATAAGTAGAGGGAGGATAGACAAATATTTTTACATCAAATAAATAAAAAAATTTATGTTAAGGTCCAGAATGTAAATATGAAAATGTCAAATAATCAACGATTTACTAAAATGCATCTAATGCAAGAAGAGTGAGAAAAATGCATCTCGCATATCTAAAATTCTATGAATAAATAATGTTATTCAAAAGTTAATTTAAATAATTTTAATAAAAATGTAATAAAAAATTTTTTTTTCCTTAAAGTAAAAATATAGATTTGCATTTGAACTACACAAATACATACACTTAACTTAATGTTATATATTAATAAAACTCGCATAATAGTTTTAAACGTTAAAATAAACAATAATAAGATACTAAAACAAGAACTTTTACAAGAACTTACAAGACCATCTACATTAATATAACAAATGAAAGGATTTTAAATCAAATAAATTAAATCAAATTGTATTAATTTACTTTTCCAATGACAGGAACATCTATGGATCCCCAAGTATCAGCACCCCAATGAACTAAACCACTCAAAAATCTGCTAGTATCACACCACATACTGAAAAAATAAAATAAATTATCACTAAATAATTTATTTTTACTAAGTGCATGCTTTTCAGTTTTTTGATAAATTCTTTTCTACTTACAAACATTTAAAAAAATTGTATTGTTTCAAAAATGCACGTCGGGCAGGTATAAAATGCATGTCATGTTGGAAGCTGCGTATGCCCATGGAAGAAAGCTAATTCATCATTGCCTTTTGAACATTGGAAATAAATTTATTGATTATTTCCTGAATTGACAGGCATAAATCCTTGATCAATTATATGTCAAAAACTTCACAATAAGTGTCAAAAACCTTTCAAAGGCATAACAAACTGCTTCCTGTTATTAATTGGATGATAATTGTGTGAAATTCAGTGGATGCTTTAATTACTTAATTGAATATATTGAAATTGATTTTACTCTCCTTTATATCATTAAAAATACATTTCTTCATTATTGCAACATAATGAAGAGCAATATAACAGGAAAATAAATTCTTGATAATGATAAATTTCATTGTCATCATTACATCAGACATTCCAGATAAGATGACGAGAGAGAAATTCTTGAAGTAAAATATGTGAAATGGTTCAAGATTCTTAAAGAACATTAGAACCTTAAAATATTCAGTTAATTTGACATTAATAATAACATACTCTATTTATAAAAACTATGAACATTAATGGAAATATGAATTGTAATCTAAAATCAAGGTGGGGACATTTTCTTGGCATTTATTACAGCATGCATTTATGCAAACACACTATAATTATGCATTACAATTCACAAACAATTCTATTACGGAATTCTGTGAGAATTTTCTAACAATTTTTCCAACAAAACAAAAATGAAATTGGATACTGTCATTTTGATTATTTCGTACATAAAATTCAATGCAATCTTAAAGTATTTACTTATCAATCAGGGCTACTGTGCCCTAGTGAATAGAGCATTGAGTTTTGGAGCTAAGAAATTTGAAAAGTGAGGCTAGCTCCATGTTTATGCCAGAGATGACATGATATATCTGCAGGAAAAAAAGTGCAAAATCCAAGCTGTTACTTTTTTGTAGATGTTAGTTCCAAATTGAAACGACACAATGTCGGTGTGTATTCTTGGTATTGCTGAATTTGCTACACATATATACAATATTTGTAAAATATTTTTTGTGACTTTGTACACTTTCTCATAATCTAAAAAGCTTGACACATAACAGTTATTTAGTTTAAACTTCAGTCAAGGTTACCTGAGCTACATTTCTCAGTTGAGAAAATATAATCTCAGTTTGTTTCCTCAATAACAAATGTTAAGAACCATTTGTCCAAGTTACCAGAAATGAATCATATTTTAACAAAAATACATTTGATATATTAGAAAAGGAATATTTCATAGTTAATTATGTAAGCATATAACAAAATACAGATAAATATATTTTAAGAAGTTGTACTTACAGGCAGCTATGAGGATAGAGCTCCATTGACTAGGTTGGAAAAGTAAACTAAATGGGCAAAGTTGATTGCCATCAAAGCAAGGCACAGAAACACTGAGATTATTTCCTGAATTCTCTTACCTGTAAACCAAATAAATCTTGAAATAGCACCATATTTTTTTTTTATCTCATTAAATATTACAAAAATATCTCAATATTTTGCTAAAAATTCATATCATATATAAAAAAGCAGTTAAGCACTAATAAAACCTTTATACTTAATTGCTAATCATGATGTACAGCTTATAAAATACACAATCTATAAATGGATTGTCTGCACTTTGTGGACAGACAATCTATAAATAATCCATTTATAGATTACATTACAATAATCCATTTACTGACAATCTATAAATGGAGTGTCTGCAATTGTTTGTTTGGAGATTGTGGTTTTAAATTATTACTACTCATTGATGAAGTTTTGCAATGAATTTTGTCATACAGTGTACATAATTAAAAGTACATAACAAATTACAAAATATTAATTTAAAACAACCTAATTCAATATTTAAATTATCACTTTTTGAAGAATGTTAAATTTCAGTTTAAAGATTATTGGGTGTAATAATTGAAATATATTCATTTTTACATATTCCAAATGGTTTTTGCATATGTTTTTATGATAAACCAATGCAGGAAATACTTACAACATGTTTTCTATTAAATAAGCCTTTGTAATATACAAAAAAAAAAAATAATTAAATCGACATATATAAATTCAATATAGTGTTCAAAGGTGTGAGCGTGCAGTTTAGTAAGAATTATCTTGCATAATTTCTTAGTTTATCCATTTGTCAGTGTTTATTTTTTTTTTGGGTAATATTTTTTCTGTAGTTTTTCTATAGATTTAGTTTTTTGCAATTCAGAATCTATTTAAAAAAAAGGTAAATTTCACTTTGAAAGCAAGATTTCTGAAGACCCACTGAAAAGGCTTTACAAATCCTTGGAGGTTGGATGACTGTTTATAACTTGAATTCCTGTAATTTCACTTTAAGAGGTTTCAAGATTTGGACAAAATTATGCTACAACAAGTCATTTTTACATGGTTCTAGAATTGGGTACACAACAATTTCTAAAACAGGTTTTAAGAATTTGGGAATTAATAATGCAACAAGGAACTTGATGAGAATTATTAAAAGATATGATCAATTTTATTCTATTTTTTTTTAAATCTTATTTATCTATATACAAAGTTTCAGAATTCAAAACATTAAAAAATTGACTTACTCTAGTATATAAGCTTGCCAGTTCTTTAGCACCAGCATGGTTTGGACCCCAGCGAGGTTTTGTGAAATCCTCCTGTTTAAAATCTTCTTTTATCACATCTGAATTACAGTTCGGATCATCTTCTGGCATAGAATCCTCGAAGATCTGTTTTTCAGTTTTCACAGGAGATAATAAACAAGAAGACATCCTTTCCCGGCACACCTTTTCCTTATAAGGTTAGGCTAATTGGGCTACTGAAAGCCGAATTCCTCGTTAGTTGACAGAAAAGTTACAGATTATGATAAACAAATAAAAAAAAAAACAGCGGTTTCGATGAAATAAATTCGCTTATATCTTAATCGACTGCAAATAAGTAAAAAAAAAATAAATAAATACCAATAGATATTAAAAAAATGTATTTAAAAGGAAAATAATTCTAAAACATGTAACATATTTTTGATATTAAAGAAAAAAGGAATTTAAGGAAATAGATCAAAACCTGAGGTCAATGTCCGCTGGAAAAACAGAACAATTTCCCTATTCTCCAGGGAAGAAGAACTGATTGCTGAGCAACGGGATGTAAACAATCTCTTTGAATGTAACACTTCCCTGATTTAGAGTGTTCGAAGGTGTGAGCGTGGGTTCAGCAAAAATTAGTATGCATAATTTCTTAGTTTATCCATTTGTCAATGTTTTTCGGTCAGTCAGTGTTTTTTTTTTTTTTTTTTTCTACAATTTTTCTATAGATTTAGTCTTCAATTTAGGTAATTGACCGATATATTTATTTCTCGTTTTACTTTCGACTCTGACTCACACTTGTTACAAATTGTTAGTTTTGGTTTTTTGTGTACAGTGTAGACCAAGGAGATATTATTAGTGTTTACGCTTTGAGCTAATGTATATCAACACTATGCTGGATACTGCTTTGAACTCCAATTTCATGCAGTGTGGCCATGAAGAAAATCTTCATTTATAAGTTAATCGAGATAATCTACTAGATCACATACCCACACACTTGATAGTTTACCATATATCTTTAAATTCTAAATGGCACGATTCCCAAAAGCAACACCCATCCAAAGTAACTACTTTTTAAATCTATTAAAGTTCATAACCAGACAACGAAATTACTCATGTCCATCGATCTTTTTTACACTGCCCTTGAATTGGCAAATATGAAGGCTGTTATGATCATTCCAATATCAGCATGGGTGCGAAGTGAACCCCCTCCTCGTGGTGCTTTCCGGACAATGTCAATATGACGGCGAAGAAATCTACTCCCACCATCTCCGTACAACTTGCAAACTTGTTCTTATACAGAGAAAACAGGTGAAATGGAGTAAATGACCATGAGAATATATTTTCAATTTTGAAGGTCATTCATGGGCTAAAACCCATTTGATATAAGAATTATATGCAATTAAAGGTTTGGTTTGTCGCTCTACGGTCATTTTTTGCATACTTTAGGCTAATTAGTCCAGGGATCTACAGCTTAACGCGGATTACGAACCACTCAAAAACATCCTTGGCACCACCAAGATTCGAATCTGAAGCCTGTGGTACCAAAAAGTCAGAACGCTAACCAATTGGCCATCATGCCGCGCAACTAAAGCAGTGTGTTTGGCGCAGAATTGCTGAATGTTGCCTTCCATCATGAAACTTCACCAAATAACGAACCAACACCAGCATCTCTTTACCCAGAGAAATCTTAACTTGATTTTCAGTGCACCACATTTTCAATAACAGAATTTCGACGTTTTTTTAGGAAAACAAATTCAGTTTATTTTATTCACACTGGTCTTAGTAATTATTTTGGGAACAATTTTATTAGAACACGTCTGGGCCGGCACGATAAATTAGTTTTCAGGAACATCGTGATGAATGAATAATCTCCCTGGCCCCAAGCCGTCTGATTATGGCTTACACAACAGAAAATCTCATTGTTTTTGATAAATCTCGTCAGTGTCGACACTATTTCTTTTACACACCCCACCACTACTTATAAAAATCCGGTTACATATGTAATCTGCAGAATCCAACACTTTGTGGATTGAGACTCAGCATAAGTTCTAAATGCGTTTATTGTGACGGAGACACAGGGCCACGGACAATAACTATGCTAAATGCAAAGAAGAACAAAAATTTTAATTCTTTCATAGAAGCCTTTAGACTATATCGTCCACTAAATTAAAAAAATTGTTTTTCATCGAAACTCATAACTGGCACTTTTTTATCTACTACTTATACGACAAAAGAGAAAATAATTAAACTTTTAAGCAGCACTTCTTGGAAACGCAACAAATAATCAGATAAATCAGTCAAGTACAAGTCTCAGCTTTTAGGACTCAATTAAAGGTCTCACTAAAAATATAACCATCTCCCTTTTCAACTTCAGAAAAGCAATAAAAAAAACTATTTGCTCTCTCATATATACACTCAAGAGCCAAAACATTATGACCACCTGTCAATAACGAGTTGGTCCACCTTTGGCGCGCAACACAGTTTCAACCCGCCTTGGCATGGATGCCACAAGTCCTTGGTAGATGGCCGAAGACAGATTGTACCAGATGTTTAAGCAACGGTCACGCAAATCGGAGATATTGCGAATTGGTGGTCTTTGAACTCTGAGCTGCCGTCCCAGGACATCCCAAATGTGTTCTATCGGATTGACGTCCGGGAGTTAGGCGGCCAGGACATGAACTGGAATATCATGTTCCTGGAGCCACTCCAACAAAATTTTAGCCTTGTGACAAGGGGCGTTGTCCTGTTGGAACATTCCATTTCCAGCTGGAAAACAGAGGCCATGTAAGGGTGCAACTGGTCCGCAATGATGTTCAGATACCCTGTAGCATTCATGGTCTGCTCTACCATAACCACGGGTCCCAGAGACGCCCAAGAGAACGTCCCCCCAAAGCATAATACCGCCACCACCGGCCTGTGTATGACCTATCGTACATTGAGGGAGTAACTGTTCGCCTGGAAGACGGCGTATCCTGACACGGCCATCGGCGTGATGAATGACAAACCGTGATTCCTCTGACCAGGCAACTCTCTCCCACTGATCCATGGACCAGTCACGATGTTCCCGGGCCTAGCGCAGGCGTAGTTGGCGATAACGCTTGGTCAGCAAAGGCACACGAGTGGGTCGTTTGCTGCGTAGCTCCATATCCAACAGTGTCCGCTGAACAGTGTGCTCCGATACTATTCTACTTGGCCATGCATTGTATTGGGCTGTCAGCTGAGTCACTGTCTGGCTCCGGTTTTGCTTCACCATGCGAGACAGTCTCCGACGACCTTTCTCTTTCATAGCGTGTGGACGTCCAACACCATGTCGTCTACTACTGGTTTCACCGTCATTCATCCCCTTTGCATAGTACTAACAACTGTAGATCGCGAACAACCCATGAGTCGTGCAGTTTCGGAAATACTTGTTCCGAGCCTTCGACCCATTACAATCTGCCCTCTATCAAAGTCGCTTAGATCCGCAGCCTTTCCCATCACACACAGAAGTAAGTGAAAGAATGATTCTTCAGACTCTCCAGCAGCAGTTAAATACCACTTCCACCTGATCACGTGCCTTCTACGTCATCCAGGCGAGTTCATTGGAAAATGTAGGGGTGGTCATAATGTTTTGGCCCTTGAGTGTATAGCATCCTTTAAAAATATGCACCCCTCCAATAATATATTATTTTGGCCAATTCAATTTAAATTAACAAATTGAGAGGAATATTGTTTTATTATAAAAAAAATAATTGCATAAACAATGAAAAAAATGCAGAATTCTTACGCAGATGCAGATTATGCAGATTACGTATTATTAGATTTAGTCCGTGATGACAATTAGCCGAGAGCACAAAAGTAGGCTCTCTTTTTTTCTATTTATTAAAATGTCTCCAAATTTTCCTAAACCTCTTTTTTTTTTTTTTTTTTTTTTTTTTTTTTTTTTTAATGTTCCATTCCCCATTCAACATTTTACATTAGAACACTTGTAGGTGAGTCAAAAGAATTCATTTTTACTTCAATTTTTTTTGTTCAATACAAGTTTTAGCTACGGAAGAAAAATTCTTTAATTCGGTAGATCAGTTCCCCTTACTCAGAAAACTAATTTATAAAATCTACCTGATAACACAAGAAGAAGAGGGCTTTTAATATCTGTCAATTCCGTTTTTATAGCTTGGAGTGTCTTCACTCGGTACTTACGTATTAACGCCACCGCAGCAGAAGTTGCGCTAATGCGCCAATAAAGACCTGCCAATGTGTCAAAATAGAGACTGTTTTGAATCTATGTTAAACTCTATATAGGCCCATTTTCCACCGAAACTGATTCGCTACTTTGTTTTTAAATAAAGTGTTTTGAATTTTGAAAGTGTTTTGATTTTTTAAATAAAGTGTTTTATATATTTTATGATTTGTCACAGAAAGTTTAAATGTAGATAGGCGCCACTTAAAAACCGCCAAATCTGTAGCTACGGTGGCGTTAATACGTAAGTACCCTTCACTCTTATTAGTCTTTCCCCTCCTGAAAATGAAACACAGACAATCAGAATTTATCTTCCACATAAAACCTTTAATATGGTCAATATTCATTCTCCTAAAAGTCAATTCACCATCAATTGGCTGCATGCAATTTATCATCAAATTCCTCCCACTTGCATCATTTTTGGTGATTTCAATTCTCATCATCTCATTCTTCGTTCAACCTCGTCAAATAATAGTTCTAACACTTTCGGTTGGATTCGTAATAATGATTTAAACATTCTAAACACCAGCACAACATTATTCCATTTTCTGCATCAGTTCAGCGGCCTGCTGACCAATTAGCTACCGCTCCGGCCTTTGGTACCAGAGGATTCAGGTTCTTATGCTGGCAGTGGCATGGATGTTTGTGAGTGGATCGGAATCCACGTTAAACTAATTAGTCTAATAGTTAAACCAATTAGTCTTAAACTGAATCCCGATCTAATTAGCCAAATGGGTGCAAAAAAAATGACCATAGGGCGATAAATTAAACCAAATTCTTCATCAGTTCTTGATCTCTCCATTGCCAGTGCTGATATTTACCGAAGTTAAATTTTTCATTCATGCAGACTCTTTTTTAACAATGATCATTTACCAATCCAATTAACCTTTTATCTTAATAATAACAAAACAAATTTGTAGACCCATTATGTGGCTTAATGGATTTTTTTTCCCTTCACGATGGGACAGAACGTCGCACACACATTTAGATTATACTCAGATTTACAATCTTTCCTGTTTAACATTTTATATTAATAAGAAAAACTACAGTATTTCTCATCAATCAATACTTCCTTTATGGTATATACAGAGCAATAAACTTCTACAATAGAAAAGATGACTTTTGTATCAAACACACACTCACCCTTTACCTTTAGATAACATACAAAAACCATTCTGCTAGACTTGGCCGTTCAATTTCACAACTTAAAAAAAAAAAAAAAATATGTTTTGATTCTGTTCGTGCTTCTTCTTGCTGTTCGTCTTTATAAAATTATCAAAATTATTCACAACAGAAATATTCATCTCGTCAGCATTAAAACCATTCGTACAAGCATTTCCAGAAATTTATACTTTTTGATCTTTGAGACTATTCTTTTTCAATTCCTTCTATCAGCTCACATTCTCCCTATATATATCTTGTTCAAATTTTCAATCGTTCATAAAATACTCTTTATTCATCCACACGAGTTCATATACATTTTTTAAACTTATAGTGGATGGCACTTGAGGTTAATACAGTTTTCTCAAATACTAATTCAGTAATTAAATTTAATTAATTAATTTTAGTTTTTTTTAGATTTAAGTTGCATATATCTACCAATAGATGGCGCCAGATATATTTAAAAAATGAATGAAAATTTATAAATAACTTTCTGCAATGCAGTGAAAAAAATAGGAATTGACATTAAAATTTTTTTTTATATTACTTGTTTCACCTATAATGACCCTGTTGCTTTCAGTGAACTGCAAAGTGTCATACATTCTGCTCCTAATTCTTCCCCAGGCAATGACGGTATTCCATATAATTTAATTAAAATTAATCGTCCCAATCAACATCTTCATCAGCTTCTTCATATTTTTAATAATATTTGGCACACAAACAATATTCCAATACAAATCACTACCTTTATTTTCATTAACTTCTAACTTATAAATGCATGCCATAAATTATAACATTTTATCTATGATTACTAATTGAAACAACAGATTATTTTCTATCGCATAACAATTTCATTCCACTTAAAGAATATTACTATTTTTATTAGCAATATTTTAAAAGTAAAATTTGAATAAATTTTGCACTTTTTAATGTATTTTGTTATTATTTAATGTGCCTAGGTAAAAGCACATACATTATTACTGTATCGTATTTTTGACTAATTTTTTTAAATGTAACTGAATTACTTTAGTTTTATTTTTTATGTTTAAAAATATTATTCTGAAAGAGGACTTAACTTTCACCGGTAAAAAGGTTCAGGAAAAAAACAAGAAGTTCATTCGATTTAGAATAAAAACTCTAGAAAAGTGTTGTGCCTCTAACATTTTATTTATGCATTCCATTTATTATATCATTCCTTTCAATGTCTATTCAATAGAGCTTGTTACTTATAGTTTAACTTGCTAATTTTTTTGTCTATTCTACGATCTTCGATTTTATTTTTCTAACTCATTAATTTTGTGCCTTCGAATATGTGAAATAAATAAGAATTTCAGCTACGTAGAAACGAAAACTTTTGCAAATTTCTTATAATGAATATTTTAAGGGCGCAATGACAGGCCTCTGGCTAATCATCGGAGTGATACATGCGGTGCATAGTATATCCTCTCAAATGATATATTTAGAGGAGAGATATGCATTCTTCCATACAATACATTTCTCTCCCCAATGTATTGCGCATTTTCTCACGGCATACAATTCACCCTAACACACTGCTCGTTACCAACAATGATGCATTTTGAATCGATGGGGGAATTCATTCTCCAACAAAATACATGAGATCTGATGGCCAATTGGCTAGCGTTCTGGCCTTTGGTACCACAAGCTTCAGATTCGAATCCTGGCGATGGCATGGGTATTCGCTAATGGTTCGGAATCCACATTAAACTGTAGGTCCCGGTCTAATTAGTCTAAAGTGTGCACAAAAAGGACCGTAGAGCAACAAAAACCAAACCAAACCAACAAAATACATTTCTCCCCCAAGAGGTACATTTAAAGGGCGCATTCTCCACAATATACAATTCTCCCCCAAAGTACTGCAAATTCATTGATCGATACACTTAGTATTGCTGAAGGAATTCATTGCCCATGTAAAACAATTCTTCCCACCAATGTATCTCCCAATGTATTGCGCATTCCTCCAACGATACATATAGTATCGTTGGGGAAAGTCATTTCTCCACACAATACAATCCCACCAACGCACTGCGTATTCCCACGACAATGCATTAAGCATCGTCAGGGGAATTACTTAATACAACTAATTTCTCCATCAAATGATACATTTAGGGTGATTCCTTTTCTTCAAACGATATAATATTCCTTCCAACGCACTGTGAATTCACCAAACCATATATTTAGTATCGTTGGGAAGGTACTCCCCTGTACTATGCAATTCTTTTCATCAATGAAACATTAAGATACGTCACGAGGTATTGTTCTACACATTACCACGATATATTTGTTCCTACGAACGATGTATTTAGGGAAGCTCTAAATAATCTCATAAAATAAGATTAATTATCTTTTTTTTAAATTCAACCATGCTAACCTTTTATTTTGCTGAAAAGAAGGCAAAAAATATAACAACTGGGAATCAATGTCTTCCTCATTAATGCTTTGGTATGACTAGTGGCTGTTCCAAGTGACGTTAAAAACATTTTTAACTCATTTAATGAAAAATGCTGAGCCTCTGTTAGTAGGTACAGGGTGGTTATAATTACGGTGACCCTATTCAAACCCCTCTAGAACCCGTTCTACCTAACAGATTTTGATGAAACTTGGTATATACGGTATATGGATATAAAAACTAAATAATAAAAGAATAATTTGTGCAATAAAAAAATAGTTCAAATTTTGACTACCGGAGGAATTGTGGCGCCTAAAGAAGGACAAAAAAAAAATTTGTTAGAACCATTAAAATTTATTCAAGAACAGAATATGGTCCACGTGTGCTCCATTGACGTTAACTACATGTTGAAAGCGCATTATAGCGTGTTCAATGGTAGAGAGAAGAAACTCTGGAACAATTTCAGCAACATGGCTTGGATTTCAACTCAAGTAAAGCCCTAATTCCTCCTCCATAAACACTATCTTTTAGGAATCCCCCAATCTGAAATCACATGGATTTAAGTCGGATGAAAGAGGAGGTCAGGCATCCGGAAAAGCTCTGGATATTACACGATTCTCGCCAAAGTTAGCACGAAGAAATTATTTTGACTTGGCGAACAATGGGAAGAGTTGCTCCATCTTGCATGAAGACAGTGGTCTGCAAGAATTGCCATTCCTGTAAAGCAGGAATGACCTGTTGTCGAAGTAGTTCACCGTGTACTCGTGACAGAGCACGTTTTAGGACCTTTAGGAGTGGGAGTTTCAAAGAAAAACGGCCCGAGGATAAAATCAGCAGTTAATCCACAACATACAGTCACGTAATCAGAATGCAGTGGTTGTTGGTACAGGTCATTAGGAGGTGAAGCACCCCATATGCGGCAATTTTGATTATTCACAACTCCATCTAAAGAAAATGCGCCTCATCTGATCATAGAATTTGCCAAGGCCATGCATCATCAATTTCCATTCTCGCCGAAAATCGGCAAGCAAATTCAAAGCGTGTTTGGTGGTTTTGAGGTTGCAGCATGTGCACCACGTGGATTTTATACAAATACAATTTTAAAATGGATTGAAAAATTTTTCGTACTGTCGACCACGAAATCCCAACTCACGTGACACCGATCACACACTTGCTGAAGTATAGCTGATAGTGGAGGCGTTTTAATTTCCACTTTCCTTCGCAACTCGTTTCCGCCTTCTTCCTTTCCGCCTTCTCCTTCAACACAGTCAATTATCTACTTTTCAAATTTCACAACCATCTTCTTCAAACCATTCTTCGACATGGGGCCTTTTCGCAATCTCTTTAAGAGACAATATTCACGAAGTGCAGCTAAGCTACTGCTACCGTTCTGATAAAATAGTTTTACCAGTAAAGCTCGATCTTTCTTTTGTAAGGCCATGATTAATGATGACAAAGGAACGCAGAATTTTTTCTGGCTCTGACTGCAAATCTCTTTGTAGATTTGACTAATTTGCATAAGGAATTTTTGAAAATTGCCCCTGGTGGTCAAAATTTGAACTACTTTTTTATTGCAGAGATCTCTATATACCATATACTGTATATACCAAGTTTCATCGAAATCCGTTAGGCAGAACGGGTTCTATAGGGGTTTGAATAGGGTCACTTTAATTATAACCATCCTGTATATAAGCTGGCATTCTAGACATAGGAAAGATGCTGCTTAATTAGGCAATCAGAGTACCTGATGAGCTGTCTGGGCGAGGAAATGAGGATGAAAATCTAGAGTACTCATCAAACACTGTAAGAAGGAAACGCTCTTTGGAAATTGATGGCGAAGGTCCATCAAAATCCAAGGTTAGTTTCTCACAATATAATGCTTTTATTAATTTCTTTTCGTTTTTAAAAATCAAAAGTTTTACTTCACAGGTGATGGAACATGAATATATAAGTCTTTTAATACCTTCTAGTGAAAAAGACATTTTTTTTTTTTTTTTTTTTTTTTTTTTTTTTTTTTTTTGTCTAATCCAATGATGCATCACCTGGATAACATAAATCCTTATCTAACTGTTTCAGCAGAATTATGGGAGTACACAACAAAGCTTAGCTTTCTAACAACAGATAAATATTCTGACTATTGCTAAACTGTCTATTATAAAATGCACTGTTCTGGGATAGTAATATGGACTCATAATCATCATCAGTGGTGCAACAGCCCCATGGTGAGCCAAGACCGTCTGTCTATTGGCAGATTTCAGACAGGAAATGCTTTTTTTTACGGGGTAGTTTTATCAGCACTACGTCCAACGCTCTACAGTCGTATTAGACCGAGACCTACGGTTTAAAGTGGATTCAGTAATATATACTACAAAGGTTTAATTGATGCTAAAAATTTTTGGAATGGGAAAAACGTCAGCGTATTTCCTAAGACCATATATTATTTAAAATGTAAATCACATACAAAAAAACAAAAGATATAAAAAATTGTGTTTCTTAGAATAATAGACTTATAATGATATGTTAAAAAAATAATAAAAGACTAAAAATAATAGATTTTATGTAAGTTGCGGTGGTAAAAATGGTTTCAGGTCTCGTTTCAAGGGAGTTGAGTATAAATACCAAAAGTAACAATTTGCTTGAAAAGTATATAAGAAACAGGATATTATGGAATCAATGAATTGAAAAGAAAAACAGGATTACCTCATACAGAAGTTAGAAATTTTTTAACATGAACAAAGTGCATTATGTGATATAAAACTTTCATTCATAAATTTAAAAGTAGAACTTAAGTGTCTCATATTGCTGATCAATGGCAAACAGATTTATTATTCATAAAACCTTTTAGTAAATAAAAGAAAGCTGTAGCTGTGCTTCCCCTATGCGCTGCAAGAACGCGTCCCTGTGGCGTTCAGGAGAAATGGTTAGTAGGCTTCGAGACTCTCCCCGAGAGGAAGTACAGTGCAACCGGCACTGCCGCTGAGAAACGTTTATTAAGTGCAATCTCGCACTTCTGTTGAGAAAAGTTTAGTTTACAGTCTCTTATTCCGAGAGGAAATATATTTAACGCAATCTGCATATAAGTTGGCCTCACAGACTCTCACCCTTAGAAGTACTATGCATTGCACATTCCGCGCAAATCTGAGTATCGGGTTTTTGGTTTAGAAGAGGAATCCTTCCACGAATCTAGAATTATCTGTTTTTAAATGTGTTGAATATTGGATATCTCTAATTGTATATGTGTGATGTCTGTGCGTGTGTGAATAAAGCTGAGTTCTGAAACCTGTGTCTCAAGTATCTCAACCCAACCCCACCCACTTACAATTCAGTTGCATAACAGATAACATTACAATCTGCAATCGGGCCCGCTCGATATCAATGGCTATAGCTATATTTAGCAAATATGCTTGGATATTATAGTCATTAAAAAAAAACAGGAGACTTGGCTTGGTTTGTCGCTCTACGGTTATCTTGTGCACACGAAGGCTAAACAGACCGGGACCTACAGTTTAAAGTGGATTCCGAACCACTCACAAACATCCATGCCACTGCCACGATTCGAACTTGAAGTCTGTGGTACCAAAGGTCAGAGCGCTAGCCAGTTGGCCCCAGGGCACGAAAAAGAGGAAAAGAAGTTAGTAAAGCCTTCAAACAGATATCCAAAGATAGAATTCCACTAAAACTTCAAAAGGATAAAGAAGCTGAATTTATAAATAAAGAAATTCAAAAACAATTTAAGGACAATAATAAGCATTGGTTTACAAATGAAAATGCTGAAATCAGTTATTGAAAGTTTTAATAGTACAATTATTAACAAAATTAGAAAATATCTAGCTGCTGCTAATACAAAAAAAAATATATATCAATGTACTTGATAAAATAATAAAAAATTATAATAATTTATATCGTAGCTCTATAAAGTGATTCCTGCGGAAGCTAATCAAGAAGAAAATGTATCTTAAGCACATAAAAATTTATACACAGAGGAGGAAATAAGAAACCCAAAATTTAAGTAGAAAGACTTGAATCTTAATTTAGAAGATAAGACTTGGAATTTCTAACTATAATAAAATATTTACTAGAACTTATGATCCCAACATTGACTGAAGAAATATATGAAGTACTAAAAACTGGTTCAATTAATGATAGAATTAAAAACTTAAATGGAAAAGAAGAAAAAGAAACCTCTTATGATTTTATATATTATATATTTATATATATATATATATGCATATATATACGCGAATGCATAATAAAAAAGATATATATATATATATATATATTTTTTTTTATTATATAAAATAAAATAAAAAAGATTATGTATATAAAAGCCCGACTTATGGCTCAGTGAAAACGTGCGCCGCTGAGGTTCCATCCGCTGGAGGCTTTGTTGTAGACACTGCTTCAAAAAACGTAGAGCCTCGAGGGCATTTAGGATGTTCAGCATCTTGCCTTGGGAGTCGGACTGCCTGAGTTTTCCGGGTTTTCACTCATACGATACGCGAATGCAAGGTAGTTCTTCCTAAAAGTTCTCCCAGAGGGCACTCCCTCATTCTGTTACAGGCGTTAAGTCAGATAGATTGAACTTCAATATTGAAAATAATGTTCTGTCAACTAAGAGTTTTAATAATCATGGATCAAATTATAAAAAAGGCTCCGACTTATTTTAGAAAGTATTATTTGGAGGAATGGAGCAATATTATTTCTCCCGTAGAAATCGACGACGATTTGCGACGAGAAGCTTCTTAAGCTTTAAGCCCGTTGATTAGATAGAAAAAGAGTAATATATATACATATATTATTAATTTATTAAAAAAATTAACTTATTAGTTAATTTTTTATATTATTATTATTATTATAGTTTTTAAGTAAGGAATAAAAGTTTTAAAGGGAAAAAATAAAAGGTAATAAAAATAAACAATACCAACAAAAACAATTGAAAAGGGAAATTGTGACTCAATGGAGAAATTGCAAGGTCATTCGGAAAGGAGGATATCGAAAAGTTAATGAATAATATTCGGGTCTTTTAAAAAACGCGAGGTCTTTCGCGATTTTTGAAATCGGGAATGTTGTAATCACAGTTGCTTAGATAATTTAAAACAGAATTATTAATATTTGGAATGGAATTATAAAAAATTTTGTTCAATTTTGTAAACACATTGCCTAAAGCTTTGGTGGGAAAGTGCATGTCTTATAACCTCATTTCGAAAACCAGGGAGAATTTGTAATCATACGTAGAATTTTATTTTCAAGTCTTTGTATGATTTCGAATTCGACGGAGCAATAGATCCCCAAACAGGACTCGCATATGCAAGTATTGGACGCAAATAAGCATGATAAATGAGTTTTTTATTATAAATTTTGATAGAAGGAGTGTCAAGAACCCTTTTAAGCGTAAATTGTACTGCTTTAGTTTTCTCAACGTTTAATTGAATTTTCCATTTTATAAGCCATTGCTCAAGTTGATCAATACAATTGTGAAGGTTTTAATTAATGATAAAAATGTTTACAATCTTGAGTGAAGAGTTTTGTATCATCTGCAAAAAGACTGATTTTTAGATTATAAATTTGCGGAAGATCAGTAACGTAAAGATTCTAGAGAAATGGACCTTATTGAACCTTGGGGAACATGAGCCTGAATTTTTTTGGACAGAAGAATCTGTATTACCAATGGAGACCACAAAAGTTATGTTAGCAAGATAATTTTGAATAATTTTAATAAGAAAAGTTGAAAAAAATTAATTTATGGATTAACCCTTTGACCAAAACTCTATCAAAAGAATTGGCTGCATCAAGGAAAACAACTGCAGTATCTAATTTCCAGGAAAATACCTCGGAAACATTTTCAGTGAGATTAGTAGCCGATGCGTTATAGATAACTTTTCAGTAAAGCCAAATTTCTGAGGAATGAGAAAATGTTTTGTTTAGTTTCCATTTTTAGATAAGTCAAAATTAAAGTCTTTTCTATTAATTTGCTTAATGAAGAAAGAAGAGAAATGGGCCTGTAACTAGAAGGGAAACTTGGATCTTTACCTTTCTTATGAATGGGCAAAATTTGAGCTCTTTTCCAACAATCAGGGAAATATGAATAATGAATGACAGTGTCAGCAATTTGGCAAATTTTAAAAATTCAACATCGTGTTTGTAATAGTACCAGGGGTTTTATTAATTTTTAAGTCACTGATGAAATCGATAGTAGTGGAAACTTTAGTGTTAACAATGTTAGGTGCTAAATGGGGAGTTAAAGTTAGAGATAAAGTCA
The DNA here is from genome assembly GCA_021605095.1 of Caerostris extrusa. Classification (NCBI taxonomy): domain Eukaryota; kingdom Metazoa; phylum Arthropoda; class Arachnida; order Araneae; family Araneidae; genus Caerostris; species Caerostris extrusa. The sequence continues at coordinate 118,373 of BPLR01005973.1, forward strand.
TAAATAGCTTTAGTATTCGAGGATCATTAATGTTACTTTCGTGAAACTGCTCCCTGAAAGGCAGTCTGAAACTCAAGTCTGTTAAAATTTCGGCTTTTTGAGAATTAGCTGTAGCTGTGCAGTTGATAGTTTTTAAGGTGCTAATAGAAAATATTTTCATCTTAAAACCTTTCGGAAGCTTCTAAAAAAAGAACCATCTTGGCTATTTACAGTTTGGATGTGATTATGCCATGAAATTTGTTCATATTCAGAGATGGCCCTTCTGACAAGTACTTGAGTGTGGTTGTAATGAGTTTTGCTCTGCGGATCTCTGAAAATTTGCCAATTTTTGCAAGCATGATTTCTTTGAGTAATTAGAGTTTAAGGAAAGGAGACAAATAGTTACTATTGTTAGCAGCGATATTTTTAGAAGCAGAGTTGTGAGCGTAAATAAGGGCATTGCTAAACGTAGTTACTTCATTTTCAATATATTGAGATGAATTAATGTTACTAGAATAGGGGATATTTTTATCAAGGGTGTTAGTAAATTTAGATCAAATAGTTATAGTTTTACTGTGGATTGGGGTGGTAGGATAAGTAAAATTATATTTTAGGATAACAGGATTATTATCGGAAGTGAGTTCATTGAAAGAGGTGATAGAATGAGTGAAATGGAAGTTATTAGTAATGACAAGATCAATTATTGAAGCTGAATTAGTACCAAGTCTAGTGGGCGTTAAAGGGTCTAAAATGTCTAGGTCGATATTGCGAGCAATAGAAGCAAGTACTCTACCAGTATTATTATTAGTTCTGCAACTCAGAAGTGGCAACACAATTACGAACGTATACAGAAGCAATGGTCAGAGAGGGGGAGATTAGGAAAGTCAAGAGAAACAACTGTCGCTTTGATACCAAGTAAAATGAGAGTAGGAACATGAGTATTAGGAATATTGGTTTTAATAAAAACTCCCGTTACTCCAGAAACTGGATTTTAAGACAGAAAGTATAACCAGAAATAAAAAAAAAGTCGTAGAATTTTTAACGATCTCCTGAAGCAGTACTATATCAGGTTCGTATATCTGAAGGAAACTATCAAATTCAAGAATCTTGTTCCAGATATTAGAAGCGTTCCAACAGCACATACAAAGACCTGTAATCAGCCGAGTCATTAAGTGGCATTAATAGAAGTATTAGAGCACATACAATTTGCAAATATTTGCAGTTTGGCAGCTTTGTTCTTAGTGGAATTTATTTGATTAATTAAATTTGGAAGATTGTTGATGTCAGTAAATAAAGAAATAAAGTATTTCATTAAGAAACTTGCATTTTGGAATAAGTTAATATCTTGAATGCTGGGTAAAGCACTCGGTTGGTTTCTGAGTCACAATTGCAGGAGTAGGTGCAGGAGCGGATGAAGTTGTAGAATTTTTTTTAGCATAGAAACAAAGCTGACGTTGGGTGTAACTTGTCTAGAAGAGATGGTCTTAGGATAAGCTACTAGTCTATTGGAGTTGGAGTTAATTTTCTTGAATTTGGAGCAACCTCTACAGGCTTCAAGATGACCGATGGCGTTGCAATTAATACATTTGGGAACATCAATTTTCCCTTCAATAATACACTCCTTATGGTAGTGCTCTTTTCCACATTTTAAGCAACGAGGTTTAAATTAGCATTGTGATGAAAAATTGTTGCATTTGAAACACTGCAACATCATCGGTCTGAAATTTAATTTCTCAACCTTAATAGAGAAATAAAGAAGTAATCCTTTCTAATTTAAAGATCTCCATACTTTTTGACTCTCGAGCGAGAGTAATTTGCCAGATAGGTAGTTGTTTGTTTTTAACTCTTTGCAATTGTATAACTTTATTCTAGGTTAGTTAACTCCTCTTTAATTTCATTATCCGGAGTTTTAATGTATAGCCCTTTTATAACAACCTTAATCGGTCTCTGATACTTAGGAGTTATGTCAAAATATTCGATAAAATTTTTGCTAAATATTTGGTAGTATCTCTGTGTTGAGATTCATCAGACGGGAATATTCTGATCATTTCTCCCTCTATTTTTTATAACCACTTTGCTCTCCCGTAGAAGTGGCAGAAAAATTCGATTATAAGAGTGTAAAAAAAAAGTCAACGAAAGCATTTCGTAACAGCGAATGTGAACAATTTAAATATTTCGAAGCAACTTCTAAATTTCTTGAAGAAATACAGCGGTGATCAACCTAGTAAAAAGAATAAATAAGAGACATTCGTCTGGGAAGGGCCTCCCTGATAAGTGGAGGAAACAAAGTTTAAAAATGTAAGTTAACGGTGGGGAGACAGCAGATATTTACGATCTCATTGTCCCAAGTTGATAAAGCAAAAACAAAAACAGTTCAGCATTTCTGAACTAAGTTAATGAAAGTCGGGAAACATCACGTATCCACGTAGCTCAAATCCATTCTGCAATGTCTAAAGAAGGTCCAAAAGCAATAAATAAATAAAGTTAAATAATTAAACTGTAGTCTCACTTGCCAACACGCGATGAATGTTGTAAAGCATTCCAGAGACTTTTATTGAATTTTTAGATTTTGTAGTAATTTACGCATTTTTTTTTTTTCCAAATTGAAATTATTACATTTATATAAGAAAATATGGGCCTGATGACCGAGTGACTAGCGCTCTGAGCCACAAGCTTTGAGCTCGAGTCCCGGTGGTGCCATGGATGTTTGTAGGGGTTCCGAATCTACTTTAAACCCTAGGTCCCGGTCTAATATGGCTGTAGAACGTTGGGCGTAGGGTTGACAACACTACCCCATAAAAAGAAAACTCCTGTCTCGAAATATGCCAGTAGGCAGACTGCCTTTGCCCACCATGGGGTTGTTGCGCCACTGATGATGAAAGTGGGTCGCTAACCAAAAAAGTCAAACAACCACTGTCTAAGAGAATCCATCTTTCTTAATATTTTTTTTACTGCAATTACTGTTAAATTAACAGAACTGAATCAATGTAACATCCAAGGAAAGGTAAACACCCAGTTTAAAGATAGAAACGGACGAATCGATTGCTTGTTAGTGTTCAGACATACGTGGTGCAAAACAATTTTAAAAGAAAAAAAAAGTTAATAGATATTGAAAATTTTTTTAATCTATTTTTTTTTTTTTAGTTTTATGTACCTTTAAATTTCAATTATTAAAAATTGAAACCATTATATTTCTATTGTCATTAAAACCTCTCCGAACGAAAATGCTTTTCTTCCCTATTACGTCGCTCTGTTTGAACCCATCTAATTTGGCCGCTTGCCAACTTTCCCCACAATTGTTGGTCAAACTATAATATTCCACGTGCGACCAACAAAAAGCTTTTAAATTCGCTCTCAGGGAACAAAAAGGTTGGACAATCCTGAAACAGGAGTTCCATACTAAATATAGCGATTCCCTTTTTATTAAATATGATTCTTTACTTTAATTTATTTAATAAGAAAACAATTTAGCTTTTTATTCTTAAAAAATTTGAGATTCAAGTGCTTTGTTATCGTAAAACTTATCTTAGAAATCAACATATTTCATTGTTAGAATAGTATTCATCATTAAAAGTACTACAGATTACGAAATGAATCACAGAATTTCATTTATATTAATTTGCCTTGATAGAATATACATTAGAAATGAAATGTATCCTTTTATCTGTTTACTGGGATATAAAGCAATATAAAAATAATCAGTCAACTTACTTTAATAAGTAGGTTGACTGATTATTTTAAATTTTACATTTACATCAGTAAAAACATGTATGATATAGTATACCCTTATATATAAATTATATATCTATAAATATACTAGCAGAAACCGGCATACGTTGTCTTGCCCCCCCCACCCAAAAAAATCGCATTGTAGAAAATTACGTATCGCGAATATATTCTCCATGTTCCCAATACATGTGCCTACTAATTTTACTAATTTTCATGGATATCGTTTGAACGGTATATAAGATGAGATGCTGCAGCACCCTCTGGTGGCAAGTAACACTAAAGTGGATAGCTTGAACCTATTTTCCATACTCGAATGCATAATGATAGACGAAAGAACGGTATAGAAGTTGATAGACTGCAGCACTCTCTGGTGGAGACTTACAACAAAGGGGATGAGCATAAAAACATTCTACATGTTTTGTCTAACACACACAAAAAATTTCATCAAAATCAGTCTATATATATGTGTGTAGGATTTTATTGCCATTTAATATTATCCACAAGGAGCGGCGCCAGGCAGTCTGACGAAAATGAATGATTAGGATTCTTCTCATAAATCTAAAGGATTTGATTTTAATGTTCTCTAATAATATTCATAGGTGACGGTACCTGACTGTCTTCTTGAAATAAGTTTTTATAAGCCCTACCAAGCTTTTACAGAGACAGGACAGTGTGGCTGTGGATAGCCTTTTACGATATTAAATGTTATGTTAACCTAGATAGCTAATTACGATATTAAATATAATGGTTATTAAATGTGTAATTGTTATGCATTAAAATAATATAAAACGAACAATGTGTTCTTTTTAAAATCCCCTAGATGCTATTTTGAGAGCCGGAGCCTATCTTGGGACTCAGAGCACTAGCGCTTTCAAAGGCGGTGCCATAAGTTTTGGGTTCGGATGGATGTTTGTAGTGGTTTGGAATCCACCATGGGGCTGTTGCGCCAATGAAGAAGTAATTTGGTTTGGTATGTCGCTCTGCGGTCATCTTGTGCACACATTAGGCTAAACAGACCAGGACTTATCGTTTAACGTGGATTCCGGATTCATAAACATCCATGCCACCACCAGGATTCGAACCTGAAGCCTGGGATACCAAAGGCTAGAGCTCTAGCCACTTGGCCACCAGGCCGCAATGAAGAAGTGCTTTTCATCACCATACCTACAAAAGTGAGGGCTAACCCGGGATGAAGTGGTTGACTCGTACGAAGTAGAAGTAGCCATTCCAACTCGTTTAAAGCAGTTGTCCTGGAACCAACTTGTTGTTCTGAAAGGCGTAAACCACCCTGGCAAAGATTCGGACGTAAACCACCACTCCAGTATTTTAGAGTTCCGTAACCAGTTCTCATATAGGGTTTCTGATCGTTTTGTGTATTAAACTGAAGATGTTTGTATCTACTGTCGCATTGTACTTTGAAATCAAGAATTGTCTTATATAAAATTCTTGACTGATGTTGTAATCACCCCAACGTCAATTTTTCATTTTATCCTGATTAAGGTATAAATTACAAGTAATCCCATTTTTTACTTTTAATTGACAATAAATTTCGTTCCATATTTTCCTTACGTTAAATCTAATTTCAATTTAGTTATGATTTTCCTTAAAAATGAAACTTATAGTATACAAATAATATTTTTTTTTTTTATTTTATTGTATTTAAATTCAAATTATTAATCTAGAAAGAAATAATTTGTTTTGTATATAAATATATATCATCTTTTTACTAGAATTATATCTTTCTTTTTATGTGAATCCTCTGATTTGTTTTATTATTTTAACTATGTATGTGTGGTATAGATATTTTATGCTACGGGATACGGCAAATGACTATCTAAGTTTCCTGTATTTAAAAACAATAGAAACCAATATTTTAATCTTTTTAGAGTTATTTTTTTTTATATTAAAAGTTTAATCAAAGTGGAAATAAACTTTGTAATTAAAAATAGTTTTCCAAGATTGAGTAATTGATATCTTTTGAAAATCCTTCTGAAATATTTAGGTTCTGCTTTCTCACATTTAATATTTTGGGCAGAATAGTCAATAGCACATTGGACAAGGCAGTACAAAACTAAAAAAACAATAACAATTTATTTATGTTACTATTACACACAACAGGGGGCCTGAATGGCCGAGTGGCTAGCGCTCTGGCGCTCGGTACCACAGGTTTCGGGTTCGAGTCCCGGCGGGGCCATGGATGTTTGTAGTGGTTCGAATCCACTTTAAACCGTAGGTCCCGATCTAACGCGATCGTAGAGCGTTGTGGAGAGTGACATATTAAAAATAAGGAAAAACTAACTGTTCATATATATAGTGATTAGGGGATTATAGTCCTTGTTGCTTTACATCCCCATATACCACTTCATTCATCATACACACAACAGTTCAGAGTAAATTATCTTAACAAATATTTTGATCTTTTTTTTTTTTTTTTTTTTTTTTTCTTTTTTTAATATTTATTAATTTTTGAAAGCTTCCCTGAAACACTCACTATTTCTGAATGTTTGTATATTACAGTTCGTAAGTTTTTGCCCAATTGTGAGAGAAGCTCGGTTATTTTTATTTCGTGTTTTGAAATTTAAGAGATTTAAAATGGTTTACTTGGCAAAAGGTCTTAAGCAAAATTTGAAAACCTTGTGTGAAGAGTTATCATTGATTATACAACCCGATTTTAAAATTATAGATTATAAGAATGCTATTCTTAAAAGTGATAACTACAATGAGGGGTTTTTAAGGAGTTGTTGGGCACAAATATTAAAGCGAATTGAGGAACGACGGCAACATGATACTTTATAATTGGAAAAGTTAAGAATAGCAGTCGAAAACTCTTACATTGGAAAGGGTAACACCTCCATTTCTGAATTTAGAATTTAATGAAGAAATTCAATTCTGAAGAAGACACCAGACTGTATCTATTCTTTTTTGAGAGATGAGCTCGTCGTGTATTATTACCGGAAAAAAGAATGAGTCTTGCAACTTGACTACTTCCTTTTGAAATGAATCAGACCAGAAAAAGAAATCCAGAAGAAAAAAATAATCATTTGTGAACCAGAAAAAAAAATCCCCGATTACAACCAGTTAAAAGAATTATAACTAAAGAAATTTAAATTGACACCCGAAAAATTCCGTCAGTTGTTTATTACACATAAGGAAATACCTGGCGACACTTTTATCATGAATTGCATACTTACTTTGAAGGTTGGACATCAGCAATAAAAATGAAAACTTCGATCAATTAAGATATTTAATAATCATGGATTAAATTAAAAACGGCTTTACCGACATTTTAAGAGTATTACTTAGATACTATATTATTGTCTCTCTTGCAGAGTTAATAGAAACACTTGATGATTATGTGAGCGTAAAGAAGTTTTGAGTTGAAAACAATTCTTAACAATAAACTGCACGATTTAAATTCCTTCTGAATTTTAGAGTGAAATTCAGTAGAGATCAACACATAATAGAACAGATAAGTGGAGTTTTGTCTGGGAATGGACTCCCTGATAAGTAGAGGAACAAAGTTAGTGTAGAGACTGCCGTCATTTATGATCCCATTTTTCTGTATTACTAAAACAAAATAAAAATAATTAAACATTTCCTTATAGAGTTAACGGGAATCAGGATTCGTCAAATACCCATATTGCTCAAACTCATTCTGCAATTCTTAAAGAAGGATTTCTAAAAGTTCAAAAAAAAAAAAAAAAAATATGTTACAAGTATGGAGACAGACAGTCATTTACGATCCCATCGTCCTAAATTACTAAACAAAATAAAAAACAATTAAACGACAAAACATTAATCGTTTTTTTAATGATAAAACGTAATCGACTTGTCGACACAGGTAGTTCCGTAAGCCTATTACGATAAGATGTGTGCAATTAGATGCTTAACACTCTGAATCTTTCTAATAAATGAATAGTTTTACCTGGAATTGGAAATTCGCAAATTGCAACTAAGAGATCGTTTGAAAAAACTACTATAGGCGGAATATTGATATTGACATCGCAATCAGGCAGTTATAGGGAGCTGATATTTTCGGACAAACTTCCCTAGCAATCATCGAGAACAGTATTGAATTTGGCAAAAATGAAACTCCATGGTCAATGCAGCTATCCAAATTAAACCTGGATGATGAAGTTAAACTGGGCCACCTTGTTGACACACTGGTAAAAAAATAAACACACAAACTCGATCTCTTCATAAAAATAAGATAAATTTGAAACCACAAAATGTATCTATGAGAAATGTGTCAAAAGATGTCAAACTGTATCCCACACGTTAAAATATTGTCTAAAGAAAGAAAAAAAGATGGTTTTAAAACCATATATAGAGGTTTCGTGTTAAATCTGAAAACGCGTCTGGATTTTTAGAAACAGGACATCACGTTAAGGAGTGTTTTTCCATTAAAATGCATTTGAAGGTAACCCATCTTCATTTTAAGTAGAGTATCGTATAATCCACAAAGGCAGCAAGTTATGTACTAAATTGCATCCTAACACAATACAGAGAGAAGACATTCAATCTGAATGTCGTTATTATTTAATCTCTAAAATACTTCAATCCTTTTCGAATATTATCCAAGAAAAATTTGCATAGCATCTAATGCTGAATTTTTTTGTCCAGTATGAATTTGGTATAACTAGCTTAGACAATAGCCATCAGTTTATAAAACAACCTCATTTTTGTGTTAATTTTTAACAAATTTAAGATGTGGAGGTTTAGTTGCTCTTAAAACCACATGGGAACTCCCGTTGCCCAGGGAGATGTAGTTGAGTTTGAAATGGGAGTCACCGAGGATGGAATAGAGGGCGCTGTTAATGTAAAAGATATAACTGAGCAAAAATTCAGGCTATTGTGGATATAATCTAAGACAATTTTAATTTTTATAGTATGTAGCAGTAGGGAAAAGGCTGATCTTTCTCATAAAAGCAATTGAATCGTTTGCGTGACATATCATCAAATGGCGAAAGATTTCGTCTTAAGGCTCGTTCCCACCGAGACGTGAAGATTCAAGCGGCAGGCAAGAAAATTTTTTCGACCCCATCAAAGCGAAACGTCAGAAATACTAGCATTACGCCTAGTGAAGTTCCGCTTCGAGTTGAAAGTTGGTCATCTCGAAATGGTGGATTTCAAACCGGTTTCAGGCGAACGTGATTGGTCAACACTTCCCGCTTAAAGCCTCACACCTCGGCTACCAAATGGAGCAAATAGATCAGTTGGTTCCAAATTGCTCAGATCCAGGTCTAGAGGTAAATCAATCAAATGAAAGATCTCCGAGTAGAAAGGAAAATTCACGCTCTAATAGGCGCATTCCTGTTAATCAATTAAAGAGGATCACCGTGATCCTTCTGAGCGAAAAACTAAATTAAGCTTCCACATTCCAAATATAACTGCCACCTCTGCTGGCAAAGTTTTTACGATATAGTTTAATGTTTTCTTTATACCATTTGGCATTATTTTTGAACTTAAATTTAGTGTTATTTTTGTGTAATGCGATTTTTTTTTTTTTTTTTTTAGTGTATTTGTAAATCCCCGAGGTCAGTGACACTTCAGGATGGCCGAATCAGTAGGATTTTATTAAAATGGATAATTAGCCATAAAAAGAGCGACTCCAGTATGTTCACTAGATATCATTACATTTAATTTAATGGCCCTGGGAAATCTTCCCCAGACATGGGTGTTTACGACCACAGCTGTTCTATTGAATGGGACTTCAGAAAACTTGTATATAAAAACGAACACAGAATTTTGAGAGATTAGAACTTGTACTTAAGTAAAACTACGAAGATAATCTTTCGATAGTTATGTTATGCTTCGTAATGTAAATTATGTATATTAAAGATGATTCATAACGAACAGCCTGTTTTGTTTTTAAATTCTCCTAGACCCAACCACACCTGCATATAACATCTAATATCCCTCACAATTTACCATAGTGTAATGAAATGTTGGTGCCCATATTTATACATGGAATCAGTATTGTGATGCCATATGTACTGTTTGAAATTCTACGAACTTTGAACCGTCGAATAGTGAGATCGATGCCGATGAAAAGGAATGATTTGTAATATTGTCAACCCATCATTAGTTTTTTTTTTTTCTTTCCCCCATCTATTTTGAGGATTATGCCTACAATTATTGAATTTTTTTTTTTTTCCCCAGAAGTCTGTCCGAGTTTCTTTAATTCACTATGGGATTATTTTGCATACAATTTTAGGTAATCTGGCTTTTATTTACTTTCAGACAAGATCTGTTAACAAAATTTTCATACTGTTGTTTTGTTAGTTTAAAACTTATCAAATTTTGTTTTTAACGGAAAAAACTCAAGTTTTATAGAGTCATTAAGAACTTACAATTCATTCTGGGTTTGCTAATCAGAATCAAATCTGATGAGTAAGATTTTTTTCTTTTTTGTATTAATACTGACTTTTAAAATTATTCGAAGATTATAAATAGTCATGATAAAAATATTGCTGTTTATGTGATGGATTAAAATGTTAAAGTTAATACAGTTTCTTTTTCTGATAAATTTTTTTTTTTTTTTTTTTTTTATGGTTGGAATATAAAAATTTGGAAATCTTTTAGCAGATACAGTTACTACGACAAGTTATGAATTTGAATTTTGTTATGAAAAGATAGACACTATCTTTTGGAAGTACATTCCATCAGAATTTTATCTTTAATTGTATTTTCTTTTATTTATGCAACAGAATGAATAAATTCATTGAACCAACTGATCTCTCATCCAGCATTATGTATCACAAATATACAAAGAATTAAAGAGGCACATAAACAAAGTTCATTTGTACAAAATGTATTGATCATATAGTGCTGCATTTCAAGATTAAGCTCACACAGTCATTCTGGTAAATGTTATGTATGTAATAATGTTTGTTATATATATATATAATCTTTAGAACAATGCATTTTGTTGCAAGCATTTTCAATTAAATTATTAAAACATTTATTATTCTATTTGTATTTTCAAACTAATTCCTATTCTCTGCTAAAAAAATTATTCTGTGTTGTATTGTCAATGTACCCATGTTGAATCTATTGAAGAAATTGCACTGCATCTGTAAGGAAAAAGCCCTTTCGCTTCCCAAAAAAAAAATTCATGTTTTTTTTATCCACATATGTCTCTCTTTATGCTACTATTATGTATCACTACTTATTATTAAAAACATTAATGTGTAAGTGATTGGTTATATTTTTTTTTTTTTCTCCAGGTATGCTTTCTGTAACGCAATTTTAAATACAGCTACAGTCCATTAATAAATTTTTTTTTATTATAATTTTGTTTGTTATGAATCTGGGTAATGTACAAACACATTCGGTCCAAATGCTATTTATAAGCAGAAACATATGTTTTATTTGTGACACATGCTAACTTAAAAGAAAAAAAAAAAATCATAGTTAAAATCAGAAGGAGTCTTTAAAAAAGTATTTGTCTAATTTATTCAGCCATTTTCATACCCATTCCAAAGGAACGAAAATGAGATTCCATCCATCATACACTCTAATAAGCACATCTGAAACATTAACTTCAATGGATGAATGAACAGCAACGAATTATATTTAAAATAGCAATTCTTCTCTTGTGTCTGAAATTTGGAGAAAAATATGCACAACTTAAGTTTATGGAATGAAGTAGTTTTTCTTTCAAGATTCTTAAAAACTGCAGGGGTAAAAACAGTCCACAATGAACCACAATTTCTTTTTAATTTCATTCTCTTTTACAAACTTTAAAAATATTGCTGTCGTCTTGACTTAAATAAGAAACAGCCTAAAGCAGTATTATATACACATATATACACAATGTGTATTATGCAGGAAATAAAACAATGCATAGAAGGTGTTATTAGCAAAAAACAAAGGGCCCTCTTTTTTTCCCTTTTTAATACTTTTTTTTTTTTTTTTTTTTTTTACAAGTATAAGAAATTATAAAAACAGAACAATAATGCCTTTGAATTGTGAAAGTTTTGAAGATGATCCTTAATGACAAATGCAACTTCATAACAACATAACGTTTTCCTTTTTTGAGGTGTAACTTTAGTAATATAATTTATGAAATCCAACAGCCAGAAATAAGAAAGGGGGTAGGGGCAAATTCAAACACTTCACACTAGGCAACTAACAGCCTACAGTGCTGCCATTTTCCACTAACTAAAGACATGTTTCAACACACAATTTGTACTTGTGAAACATAATGGCAACACTGCTAAGCTTCAAACACATTGCACTCAACAAGCATAGACAAAAAAAAAAATAATAATAAAGGTTCAAATCAGACATCGGTATTAGTTTTAAAGGCAGTATTATTGAATCTATAGTTATATATATATATATATATATATATTTATATAAATGTACAACTTTTCTTTTTATTACATTGGAAGGAAAATAAATTAGAGCATCCTGGGGATTCTCAGCATCTTGTTTTTTTCTCTCTTCAAAGATAATTTCAATTTAACATAAAAAGCATCTAAAGGTACAAAAATGTCATTTTGCAGTAGGACATGTTTACTTTGTTACTACCACAATGTCAGAAGAACATTTTCATTTTTTTTTTTTAAATAATTTTTTCGTTGCTTCTATAGAAGAATTTGGATAGAAACAGTTTTACAAAGGCAAGGGTTTACAATTTAAAATGTTGTTCTATTCAGTTTTTAGTAAACTCCAGCATTTCTTTCCTCTTTCTTTTTTATATGTACATATGCAAGATTTTGCAATACATGGAATGGACTTCTCCATCTCAGACTGGGGAGGAGGAGATCCTGGTGAGTTCTTGTTCTCCAAGTGCACATGCAAGACAATAAAATCGAATATTTCCCCCTTTTCCGTTCCGAGGCGTATATTCAAGTTCGACAGAAAAAATATATAAAAAAAATATTGCACTTACAATGGCAATATAGTATCTGGATAAGTGCATGCAAAACTTTCACTTGGTTAAATATAATATACACACAATTAAGTCTAACTATTGCTTCTTTGGCAAGCACAAAAACATCCTTTTCTATACAAGACAATTTCAATAAAGTTTCTTAAAAACAATAATTATTTTATTCTTTTTTTTCAAAACAATTGTGCACACAGGTTACAAAGCTAATGAGTTATTAAAAGTAACTAATATATTTCTCTCTCTTTTATTTTTTCTCTTTCTTATTTAAAATCAGGCCTTCACTTGAAATTGCACATAAATTGAGAACAGTTTGATTAACACATAATCAAATCTTAATTCTAAGACTAGGTAATTTCCTTTAAAATAAAACAAAATTTTTACAACACACTATTAAAACAAATTCATTTTTTTTTTTTTTCATATTCTACTTTGAGGTAAAAAATATTCCACAATTTGATTGCACAAATAATATAAGCAATAATTTCATTTAAAAATTATTTTTAGCTTTTAACTATTATTAAAAAAAATTGAAGTTTGATTCATTCCATTCATGTAAATAATTTTAAATATCAATAAAAAAAATCAATCCTGAGTTTTGCTTTCTATTTAGTAAAGTTACTCTAAAAAATTAGAATTGATGAGGGCACACGCAAGGATTTTGGTCAAGCCTGGTCAAATACTATATACATTTACACACTCACACATACATATATTAAGCTTATTTCATTTTAGCTTGAACTGAGTAAACATTTTTTAAACAAATAACTTGATTAAATATAATTCTGTCAGACAGTAGGCAAAGAAAAATGTTAAAAGTACACTTAAAATACGTTTTTATGTACATAGATAAGATGTAAGAACAAAAAATTTAATAATTAGTTTGTGTTAGAAATTCAAATTGATTCATTATATTTAAACCCGTAAATTAAACACCACATTATTAATTTGGAAGACAACGGAGATGAACAAAAGTTGCAATATATAAATTTAAAATCAAAAACAACCCATCTATTTAAATACTTTCAAAACTTAAGTAGAGATTGCAGTTTGAAATAAAATGATTTATAATAAAAAAAGCACCCATGAAGTCTCTCAAGAATAATAACAAAATAATTTTTATAAAAAAAAAAAAAATATAACAAATCTTGACTCGAGAATGGCAAATGAAATATAACAAAAACTATTTAGCTACACAGAAAAAAAAATATATATATTAATATATGCCAACTGAATTGTTAAGAAAATTTTCTGTCAACACAATAAATACTATCCAGATATGTTGCTAATATCTCTACAACTTAATATATAAATTCATCATAATAGTATAACAATAATAAAACTAATCCAATTCTAAAATCAAAAGTTGACTAGACTAAACTAACAAATGCATAACCACCGAAAGAAGATACCCCCTCTTTCTTTCTGAAATATATAAACTACAGTTGAAATTAAAATAGGCTGCCATAAATGCAATAGTAGGTACAACAGTTGTCCAATTATGTCACTAATTCAACACAGACAAATGGTGGCCGCAGAGCCACTGTTACACAGACTAAATATTCATGTACAGAAACACCTTCGAGTCACAAGAAGAGTGCAATAAAAAGACTACATAAAAAATGCAATTAAATTACATTGTACGACAAACTCTGCAAAGGAAAGTGTAGATTTTCAAAGAATCAAGTGTCAGGAGGGGGAAGGTTGCTTCTCCAGAAAACAACACTGACAGACACTTAAACTTTTTGTTTAGCAAAAAAAGGGACCTCCAGAGAGAGAGAGAAGAGAAAACGAAAACCAAACTGCGTCCTCTGGGGAGGGACAGGAATGACAGCAGAGCGGGTGGCAGTGTTTGTTTCCGTGGTGCCCACCCTCGCCGCATGCAGAACAGAGAAGAGGGTCGCGAGCGCCCGTCACAACAGTTCGTACTGATGCAGGTGCATCCGCTGGATGATGTCGCGGCAGTCGTTGAATACCCGTCGAATGTTCTCTGTGTCCACGGCGCAGGTGAAGTGCGGGTAGCAATAGTGCTTGCCGTCCCCACTGGCTGTGCTGATGCGCTGGAAAAACAACACATCGCTTAGAAACATTGCCATTTTTTATAATACCCAATATACCAGTTTTTAGATAGCACATTTTATTTAAAACTTGAGATAAAAAAAACGGTAAAATATAAGAATTTCATAGATTATAAATGTTTGAATTAGGTGGCAAGACGTGACAATCAAACCATTTTGATACAAGAAGCAACATAAGATACCAGCTGCAGCTTCTGAATAGCTGTATCTCTTCTCACTAAAACTATGATTTTCCTTGGTGAAGGTATAAAATACAAAAAATTGCATAATAATATATTCTTACATACATACTATTACAGCACAGAAAATAACATTCTACAATATTTTTGAAATTTTAACAAGCCACATATACCAAATTCTGGACTAAACCCTTTTAAAATAATAAAAAGAGAAGTGAATTAACCTCCACATAACTCATTTAAACCAGGATCAAAAGCTGCTTAGTAGTAGTAGTATGTATTTTTTATTCCTCTCTTTTGTCAAATTTGCTTGTGTATCTAAGTAATTGCATTGGTGGTTTACTTTTAAAAAGTTCAGATTTTGTATTATAAGAATAAATGACATCTTATTTCAATATTTTTATCTTAGTTTTGAGAGTTTAAGCTGATCTGCAAGGAATTTGTCAAAGATTTATTTATTTCTAACATGTCCTCTAAAAATCCGTTGTCATTTGTTTGCTATCCAATTCATTAAATTCAATTACTACATACTTTCTTTCAGGTGAGGAGAGGTAAAAGAAGGAAAGGCATAATAAATACAAGATTCAATTTGTCTTAAATAACTAATTTCAATTTGCTCAAGTCACTTGGACCACTTAAAATTCTTTTTATATCAGATTCCCCTTATTTTACAACTCTTAACACCCAAAAAATAAAGAAATAATTGCTTGCGTATTCAATATTGCAAAGCTTCTACACTTTTTTAAATGAGTTTTTTATTTCATTCAATACTGACAAATATGCAAGAGGAATCCATTTAACAAAAAAATTTATAAAGTAGGATAACATAAATGACTAAGTAATTCATACTGTTTCTAAGCAACCGAGTTTTTACTAAATATTGTCTTGTTGAATTATTGAATTATAATCTTGTTGAATTATTGAATTAAAAATTGCTTAGAAAGTTCATCAGTTATGATATCAAGGTTACCTCACAATGCTTACTATATCTATATAAATCTTCTCTTATTTTCTAGATTGATATCATAATTTAAACTTTGGTTAGAAGAAATAGAAAATAAAATTAAACATAATCAATATACAAAATAATACAATAAAATATGCATAATTAAACATCACATAATCTAATTTTAATAAATTTGCATGATTCCAACTATATAAATATTTAACTTTTGTTATAAAGTACAACAAATAAAAAATACATACCAAAAATTCATCTCTTATAAAATATTTTGCTCTCAAAACTTCTGGTTCATCTCCTTGATCAGTAACAGCTACAGGGAGTAAAAATATTACTAGTGAAATGTCCACATATTTGCCCTGCATTTTAATCTAATTGTTAAGAATGCCTATTTAAGACTTAATATATTTAAATTTCATTAAATTATTATTTAAAATACATTTAAAAAATTTTTTTTTTCTGAATCCATATAACAAAAGAATATAAGCAAAATTGCTTAACTAATAACTTGACAGGTAATAAGTTAACTATAGTGTTAATATAGTTAACTTATTATGAATAAGTTATTAACTATAACTTATTCATAATAGCATTTTTTAGATTTCAGTGAAACTTATTAAAAAATAAGTTGTACAACTCTTAACAATTTTTTAATTGAAAGAATGAATTATCGTCAATTCTAATGAAGGAATTTAATGAATAAAATGTTATTTAAACTAAAATTAATAATCATTCTTTTTAACAAGATTAAATTTATTCTATATCCTAATTATTTTTAACTAACTGAACAAAAATATAACAACTAATAACTATAAAAAATTTAAATTCATTTTGCTTTTTTTTACATAAATTATTTCTTAACTTTTATGAAAAAATTCTAACATTATCATTTTAAATTTTTATGTAACAGTTTCATTTTTTCGATTAAAACAAATTTTGAAGTAAAATAGGCAATTCTTCCAAAATTTTACTTAACTATATAACTGCATCAATTATTCATTATACAGAACATGTAGAGAGATGAAGAAATGCAAGATATAAAGAACGTGCTATATAACTGACAATTTCATTAGACTTTGTACAGTTAATTAAATTTTAACAGTAGGGATTCAAACATGCCATTGAGTAGCAATAAAATATTGTGCGTGTCCGTATTCTAAAGGAACAAAACGTTGGGGGTAAACACCTCCTGTCTTTTTCATACTAGATTTGGTGCTATATCGCTGCTTGGTTTCTTTTCCCTGATCATTCCGAGAAATTCTTCTCGAGTAGTATATTTACTTAACTATGTGCTTACTAATCAACAGATACAAGAAATGGTATTTTGTTTATAACTGATCATTTTGTATGAAATATAATAAAACATTAGAACAAATCCATATAAATGCCAACCATATAGAAAAATTAAATTTACATTTATTTGTAGCTATAAAAAAAAAAAAAATTAACCCTTTTTTAAACTTGTTTTATGATAGTAGATCTTTTTCTCCTTTTGCAAAAACAGTATCTAGTAGCAGTAGACAAAAAAATTGTCAAGTTATCATTACATATGTTAAATTCAAAGCAAAGACATTTGAAGATTAAGTTTGACCCAAACTGGCAACACAGATGTGCACTATATTATATTACTACTCCATGATTCAAAATTACAAAAAAATTGATATGAAATAAGAGATATAGTTTTAATTCAGTAGAAACAAAAAATTGATCCTAACATTACCTACTATTTAAGCTAACAATAAAAAAAAAAAATGTGCAAAATATCCAGGTGTGCATTATAAAAAAGGAATCCTGTATTTAATTAAATGTCTATAAAGCAGATAAAACAAATTTCATACCATCTGGTGGTGTTTGATAGTGAGCGAAATCGGGAAAATAATCTACAAGCTTTGACTTCCCAGCTTTGATTTTTTCTGCTAAAAGATCTTGCTTGTTAAGGAACAAAATAACTGATATTGTACGCAACCATCTAAAAAGAATTATATTTGCATTATGATAATCTCATTTAATCATTTCAAAACATAATATAAACTTTCTATTTTCTAACAAAAAATTTAAATAAGCTTTTATTAATCCATAACAGACTTAAACAAAGAAAAGTAACTCACTTAAAATTATTCACAGACAGTTATAATCACAAAAGGTATTTTTAACATGGCATTTTAGTACAACATTTATAAGCATTTATCATAAAAAAAAAAACTTATTTTAAGATGTGAATTTTATTAAAATAATCTATTTCTTATATGTTAAAAACTTTATGGGGAAGTGGATAAACAACAAATCCAAATTTCTTTCAAATTCACATCAGACACAGAAGAAAAATTGATATACAGTTGAGTAAATTTTTTAATATTTTTTTATGCAGCAGTACATTTTTTTTTTGCAGAAGATGCAATAAAAAAATACAACAAAAGAGAAAATAATAATGTATATTGAAAATAAGAGCTATTAAAGTCACATAAACCAAAGCAATGAAACATAGCAAAGCATATGAAAATGTTTATAAAAGTTCAAGAAAATGAAATTACTTTGATTTACTTTTAAATCTTAATTTAATCTTATAGAAATTGTTTAATTTGTTTTAGATATTTGTTATCAAAATTATCAGTCTGGTAAGACAATTATCAAGAACTAATATGAAATAATCACTAAAAGGCAAAAGAAACAACATCGACATGTGTAACAAAAATTATGGTTTTTCCATTAATCAAATCAGTTTCACTGCAATTCTGTAATGGTATATTGCAATCTGACAATGAAGTTAAACTTTGAGTAGCTATTTAATTAATTTAATATAAAATTAAGTATACCCAGCCGTAATTTATGGACTATATAGGAATTTGTAAGCTCATTCAAATTTCATTTTTTGAACGACATTTATAAATAATGTTTTTTTTTTCATTCTACAGCCAATTATATCTTACCACACTTATACAAATACATTACCAAAATACTCTAAATAATGTATAAATTTTTTTTTCTCCACTAACTATCATCCCTAATATTTCACCATGACAGAAATATGAATCATTTAATCACACTAAAAAGTAATATTGAATCTGATAAGATTCAAGATCTCTACCTATACCTACAAATATCCAATTATTTGTTGCATAATGGCATTATTTAATATAGAAACCTACCAATTTAAATCTCTATAACAACATATTAAATTTAAATACTTTATTTTAAAAAGTAACTTTATCCTCAAAGTCAGAGGTCTCAAACTATGTGAGCAAACAACAGCCCACCAGTTTATTTTGATTTGAAATGAAATTGAACATTTTAATTGTAATTATGAGAGGTTTGTCTTAAAAACATACAATAAGTGGTGTAAATGGTAATTCTTAATGAAATTAAGCATTACAATTATGATTAATGAGATTTATATAGTTGTAACTTTCCACTGACAAATGTTTGCAGTTGTGGATCAAATTCACAAGTGGAAATTATATGCCACGATTTCAAATGCTCATCAATTAACTTCGATGTGTAAAATTCTTTGTATACAGTCAAACCTCTATAAGTTGAAAACCTCCAAAACTTGACAAAAATTATTATTCGCTTCCCTTCAAGCCCCAAAACCTCCATTGCTCGAAATTTCAACCCTCTATATGTCGAAATAATTATTCAATCCCCACAAGCCATTTTGGTATATAGTTTCCCTCCATAACTCGAAAAAAAAAAAAATTGCACCCCTGTATCTCGAACATTAGCAATTGATTTTACAACCTTTACAACTCGATCATTTGAAATTATTTTGATTTTTTATTGTAGTACATAATATAACTTTTAAATTGCAAATAAATATGTTTATTACCTCCGTAACTACAATTTTTATTTATTTTACATCTCTAACTCAAAATAAGTTAGAAAGAATCTAAACCTCTACAAGTCAAATATTTCCTTACAAAATCCGCGTAAGTTGAAATCCTCCATAAGTCGAAAACTCTATAACTCGAATTATTTGCCATCTCCCTTGAAGTTCGACTTACAGAGGTTCTACTGTATTTCGTTTTAGAGAATGTTTTTTTTTGCACAGATAAATAATTAAAAAAAAAAAAACCTATGAGCAAATTTATGTAATTGATTACTTGTGTGAGTGGGAAAACTTTTTATTAAATTCCAGCAATGACGAAGTTAAAATTTTTTTTTTCTTTTATAGTGTATATTATACACACACTGCATTTACATTTTTAATAAATCCATTGAAGTTGTAGGGTAAGGGTTTCTAAGTCGGTGTTTTTGAAAATCTTGTATATATGAAGTATTTTGAAAAATCTTGATGTCATTCACAAGTGGAAATTAAAAAAAAAAAAAAAAAAATTTAAAAGCAATTAACAAATGTAAAATCTAATGGACATGGAATTTCAGTTTACTGACTATACATTTTGACTATAATAAAAATGAAACATTTTTGTCCGATTGGGATTGAAAAAACATTTTTTTGTGTGTGCACAAAAGACATAATGACTCATGGTTTTATAACTCATGCAGAGGATGATTCCTTTCATTCATATTTTGATTATTGTTTGAAACACAAGAAATGATGTTAGAACTTCTCAAAAGCTAAGCCAGCATACTGCAATATAATATATGTCATTTTTTTCCAATCTCTTCAACAAACTTGTGGAATGAACCTTGATTGAGAGCATGTGATCTGCTATAATTAATATTTCTGATATATCCGACATTGTTTTGCACAAAGACTGTTAATCATGGTTACATTGTATTTGGATCATCATTTTCTACAAGACAAACAAAATTTTTATCTTCTCACACATGTTTTTGCCACCTTTGGTGGTTCAGTGTTTGTTTGTTTTTTTTTAAATTTTTATATTGAAAATTGCTTCTTAGAACAACTTTTCCAATTCCTTTTAAAAATATCTTCTTCAGCACTAGTGTCAAGAATATGAACATCAAGAATCTCTTCAAGATATTCATAACTGTTCCCTTGAATAAAAAATAATACCAGAGCAGTATTTAAAACATTTGTTGACTTATCCAGAGAAAAGATAATCACTCTATGTGTCAATTTTCTACCAGACAAATGAGTTAATGCATTTTGTGCAATATTAATTAATGTTCAAGCCAGTATTTGCTGACATATTGATATTTTTCAATAAATTAGGTTCTTCTGCTACAGCAATCCTCGATTAATTTGCCATCAGTAAATGGTTTCCTGTTTCGCTAATAAACGAGCAAAGCGAAAACTACCCTGAGTTACTGCATCTTGTTCCAACATTTCAAATATTTGTATTTTTCTAACCGAAGGCTATTTGTAAATTTAGAGTAAATCTGAGAATGTTTAGCCTCATAATGGCATTTTATATTGTATTGTGAGAACTAATATTGTTTAATTGAAAATTATACACATTGTTTTGTACACTCTACATTTATTCCTTTTCCATGTTTATATAAATATACATAAAATGTACCACCTTGAAATCAAAAAGAATACACTTGTTGCTCAGAACTCAAAATTTGGAATTATCTAAATCAGTAGTCTCCTATATACCAGGCTCCTCGTAACAAATCCCAAAACACCCCAATTTTCACAGAGAAGCAATCATGCAGCAGAACTTTTCCAGAACATGCTTTAGTTCTGCCACTTACTACAAATTAGTGTTGTGTACTTAGACTAACTAAGCATAATTCCACCACTCCCTAGAAGATGCTGCTGTACTACTGCAGCACATGATAGCATCTCTGCTGCAATGACATGTTCATGACACTTGCCTGTACATACCAAAAAAATCGCGAATTGAGTGGAATTCACCACATTAGCCATAGATACATGACTCGCCAGCTAGATCCGAAACAAAAATTTGCACATAATTAAAAGCTACAATATGTTAGTATGATGAAGGAATACATTCTATTCATTAATAATTTAACTGTCTTTGAACATCAAATCATCTAAAACCAAAAATAAGATTCAATTATAGATTTATAATTTTGAACAATCAAAAATAATAATTCATATGGCTTTTTGACAAATGAATCATCATTATCGATTTTAGTTTCAGCTGTTGATTTAGAAATATTTTTGCTTAAAACAAATGACAGACATTTTCTTTATTATATTAGAAAAAACAATACTTGATAATTTGACTTGATTTTCTTTTATTAACCAATAATTTGAACCTCTTTATACTACTAAGTAAGTAAAATTGAAACCTCTTTATACTGCCCTCTTACTCTTGCTTTCTATCACAATTTGCCTAAAGTGCCAAAAATGGTGTAAAAATTAGCTGTATTTATCAAACTGTCAAGTATTGAAATTTAGGAAGAAAACTGTAACAATACCTGTTATTCCAAATGCTCTTGAATAAATCCAGTGATTCCCTGAGTCTGTTTTGATTGGGGTCTTCTCTCAGGACCATATTATAACTACTGCAAGCAGTCACAAAAATGATGGC
Organism: Caerostris extrusa; assembly: GCA_021605095.1. NCBI lineage: Eukaryota > Metazoa > Arthropoda > Arachnida > Araneae > Araneidae > Caerostris > Caerostris extrusa. Next base: position 140,623 of record BPLR01005973.1, read on the forward strand.
TGTCACATCATTGAAGCACTGGATCCACTTCCGCCTTTCATCACGTTGTCCTCCCACATCAAACATGCTGGAAAAACATTAGCAGGGTTATAAATTTAAGAAACATTTATTACATGCAAAATAATTACCTATTTTAATTAATGTTCTAGTTAAGATGATTAATTATATCGAAAATTGGTTACTTTAATGATTATTTTCATAAATATGCAAAAATTTATTAATTCATTTATATTTTTAAAAATTCATAATTTTACAGCCAAATGTTGAATTAGAAAGAATCAACCTATTTTCCCTTCTTTTTACGATAATACTGACAAAAAAAGTACGATATATATAAAAATATAATTGCCACAAGTTTTAACCATATTGAAGTATGGAAAAATATATAAATAAATGAATGAAATTTATCTGAATGAGTAAATGGAAATACAACTTCTAAATTATTTAAATGGTTAACATTTTTATTAATATGGTGTAGAAATTCTGTTTGTGATAATTATATGGCACATAAATCAACAGATGTTTGAAAATAAAAATATATCAATAGTAATATTAGTTTTAATTTTGTGTTTGTATTAAGCCAATTAAAAACAATATACAATATATCTCTTATCAAATTTTGTAATTCTCAATTACAAATGTTAAAAATTTAATTAGCAATATAAAACCTAATGAAGTTGCTGGTTATTTAGCACCTTCATTATTATTAGCATGGCTATTTAGTATTTGCTTAGTCTCTCTATAATAAATATAACTGCAGTAATATTTTAGGATAATTTTCTGAAATTAGATATTTCCTTTCAATTTAAACATTTTTTTAATAAAAAAAGTAAAGAAGAAACAATTTATTTACAGAAAACAAAGTTAATTTTATTAATTAATAATCATAATGATATTTAGAAGAATTAAATTAACAGGTAAAAAATAAAACATTTCTTTTGAAAATTGTCGCATGTTAAAGAACTTTTTACGCTTCCATGTCAACGGTCTAAATAATTGGCAATCTACATATGTGTTAAACAAAGTGACAATCCTTTACAAGTCAATGGCAAATTGATCAAGCTTGTTGTAAAATTATAGTGATGGTTGTAAAAAATCATATGACAGTTATGTTGATTTCAAACTGGCAACATCTACGTGCACTATATTTAATTAGAATTCTATAAGTAAAACTAATTAACATGCATAGCAGCTTCATTCAAATATTTATTAGTACTTAACTATTTTCCTAATCTAAAAACTTATATTAAACACACTAATATGCATAAGCTTAATGAAGCTATCAATCTTCATTAAATTATTTTTACAACTACCTTTTAATTTACTTTAAAAAAACAAATAGTATTGGCTTGCTTTGTTCTATAAATTTATACATTTTAAAATAATTATTGGGATTTAAAACAAAAGATTTCCTGTTTATAGGTATCGAATGTAGCAAATAATATTTTTTGAATTACGCTAATAATAAAAAAATTTTCTTTCAATTTTAGAAGTAGAAAACATATTTAAAAAAGGGGAAAATTCCCAAAATCAGATGAATGGACCACTATGTAATATTAAGATTTCGATCGAAATTCATTTTTAATAAATTAGTTGAAAAAAAAAATCGACATATTTAAAGTATTAAATATCGCTAAAAAAATTTGATGCAAATTTTAATTAAATGCATAAAATAACTTTATGCTTTACAGCTTTAAAACTTAGAAATTAAAATATACATTTCAAAAATATTTAACTCATTGTAAGTTATAACTAATGAATTTGTTTAAAATAAACAGGCAAATAAATGTACAGGCCATAAAAAAATTCAATTACATAAATTAAAATATATTTATAAATAGATTTCAAAGAAAATATATTTTACATGAAATGCTTATTAATATAGATTTAATATGCAGCATCTATAAATTGTAAATTCTCCTAATTAAATTGCTGATAACATTAAAATTTTATTTTTATTATTGAAAAAGTTTAAAAAAAAGAAAAAGTTTTTTTTTTTTAAATTATTTAATAATTTAACAAAGGTATTGAAAAGTGAAAGATAGAATAAAATAAAAACACATACTGAAATTGACTTTATCCACTTGGAACTTAGTTTCAAATATTCCCGAAGTTAAAACTCGACATCGTAGAATATCCTGCGAAAAAAAAAAAAAAAAATTACAAAAAAAAAAAAAAAAAAAAAAATAAATAAAAAATAAATATATATATTTGATATACTATCAAAGAATGTGAGTACAAACCTACCTGCTCTGACGGAGTGTAGTCACTCTTTTTTATTACACTCACCCTATCTAGAAAACTAAAAGGAACAATAAGTTATATAGGATCAGTTAAATTTCCAATAAATGCAAGAAATTTTGTAATAAAAAATTAAGATTTTATAATATAACCTTATTTTTATAAGGGTAAATTTTTAAATGTAAAAATAACATTTACTTACTACTTTGCACAGTCGATTAATTGATATTCATTTGATCTCTCAAATGTTGACTGAACTCCTTTGTCTTTCCATAAAATTTCAGTGTGCTCATAGAATTCCTGAAAGAGAAGTTTTTATTTTTATTTTTTTTAAACAAGAAAAGAGGCCAACCTCTCATGATGAAAAATTAAAGATACTTTTAGCAGACCCCCATTAATCAAGAAACTGGAATCAAGAAATATAATGTATAAAACTGGTTTCCTTTTAATAATTTTAAATAGTACTTAATAATATTTTAATTATTGATACTTAAACCTACGAAATTTTTAAAAAAAAAAAAATTTTTTACTGTTTAAAAATTATTCTACAAGAAAAAAATCTAAAAAGCAGAATTCTGAAATACTTAAAATATAATGAACCAAATTATTCTTAAGAAGAAATATTAATATTACTACTTGATTAATACTTTAACTATTCTAATGACTAATGCCTAATACATGAATAATAATTTTTTTTTTTAAAAAAACTACTACTAAATACAGTATAAAAAAAAAAAGCTCAAAAATTCATTCAAAATTTCATGTAAAAGCGTTTATGATGATTTTGATTCATAGCAATGGCTTATTATAAGAATGGAATTGAATTTTTTGTTTATAATAACTATTTCTTTCTTTAGCTAATAAAAGGTTAATGTGCATTTGATCTTAATTAAATCTTCGTTTTGGTAACAAAACCAAATATATTATGGACAGCATTATCTTTGCCATTTCACTTATTTAAATACTTCACCACATCCTTTTATAATTCCAATCAAATTTCACTGAGTACTAATCCTTTCAATTTTAGTAATCTCTTCAAAATTTTCAATTTTCAATGGGAAAAACTGTGAATATAACTCATTGCTGGTTACAACAATATCAACATCATCTTTCAATATTCAGTTTGCTAAAACAGGAAATCTCCTCTAAAAAATTCTTTATATAAGAAAATTATACATTTTGCAGAGTAGAAAGAATTACTACTTTAGAATCAATTATAATTAATGAAGAATGTATTTGATGAATTTCTCAATCACATTTTGAGCCACAATATATGAAAGTTAAATAGGCAAGAGAATAACCAAAAATAGAGAAACTTGGCAACTCTGAATATGATAAATTTTAAATAAAAGTTAACTAAATGCATTTCTTAAGCTAACTAAGTATTGTGGTTGTTTAAAATAATTCACATGCTAATAATTCACATACAAGAAACTTCTCAATATGTGATATTTAGATTATCTTGCATATGCTACATTTGTTTATGTTTGCAAAAATCATTTTAAAATTTAAGTGCTATTTACAATTTTTACAGCTTAGTTAATCAAACATTGTTTAACTGTTGATTCTTGTTTAAAAGAAAAAGAGTTTTATTATAACAGTTTGATATTAAATTTATATAAATCAACATTATTTACATAAGTTTATTAACCCTTTGCACTCGAAGTTTTTTTCATTCGTATTACCAGCAACTTGAAGTGATTTTAGTGAAAAGATCATATTCACATGTAAGTTTGATATACACATTAAAAGAAATGCATTATTTATATTGTTATTTGCAATGTCTCTGTAGCGGAGCCCTTGAGCTTGAAGACAAATTTTAAATGGCTCCGCTCCGGAGCCCTCGAGTGCAAAGGTTTAATGTTCTCTCTAGAAGATTATCATACACAGAGAAAATTAGCAAAATGTGATGAACTTCTGATTCTGAATAAAATGTTAACTGCTCATTCTATGATAAATTATGTTTTTAAAAGCTTCAAAATAATATTTATAAGTATTTATAAGAATATAAAAACTTAATTAAAAGTGAACATTTTAGTTAAAATTTTTCTGCACCCCAAACATCAGTACAGATATATATATATATATATGCATATTTTACAAGAAAATATAAGAACATTTTAAAATAATAATTAAATATATAAATAATATATTAAATTTTTTATTTACCGGAGGATAATCGAAATCCGGATTACTCGCCACATCTTGAATATAATCCACTCTCCATTGGTTGTCAGAATTTTCTAGTGGTACTGGAGGAGATAATGTGCTCATGGCCCCCGTAATTGTCTGAAAAAGTGAAGGTATTTAAAAAATAATTAAATTTAGCCTTCATTTTAGAAGAATTTTTATACAAAAAATATATATGGTAAGTTCCTACCTATATTCCTATCATAATGTTTTCAATGGGGGAAAATATTTTGTAATCAAAATACTATAAAAAAGTACAACATAAAATGTATATTGGAGATAATATAAATCAGAAGAAAGAACCAGGATAGAAATAAAAATTAGTGGAAAGTGTGGAAAATGGAACACCTGCAATTATGCCTATAAAGAACTTTATTTTTTTTTTAAATATTTGATTTCTGCTAGGCAGAATAATCATATCATAGCTATTGCTATGAATAATTTTAGTTGAAGGTTTCTATGACAAAAAAACTATTTTATAATACAAAATGCAAATAAATAACAACTTATGTTTTTAATATAAGTTTCCAATCTCATCTTTGTCATAATACAAAATTTTTAATGTTTGAAGATTCAATAATATGATTTTTATAAATTAACAGTTAAGTTAAGCCTAACAGCAACAACTTTCTTAGTAATAAGCTATTTTATTAAAATGCTATGTAAGGGAAAGTAAAAGACGAGATATATCCCATCTCTTTCTATAAGTCAAGCCATATAGTTATGCTGAATACAGAATTATTTTTAATATTTTATTTTTGTGAAACTATTTATCTTGATTTAGAACTGAAGTGTAATAAATAAAGTAATTAAATTTTGCAACTTGAAATGGGAATTATAACTATTACTATTTGATTAAAAAAAAAAAAAAAAAATTCTTTACATTGAAAGTTCACAGCAGCATTACTAGTTTTTCTCTTATTTATGCATTATCTCTCTATATTAATTATTAATATTTTTCTATTTCAGCAGAGCAACAACCCCATGATGGTCAAAGGCCTTCTGCATGCTGACAGATTTTGAAACATAAATGTTTTCTCTTTATGGGATAGGGTTGTCAGCCTTACACCCAATGCTCTACAGTCATATTAGATCAGGACGTATGGTTTAAAGTGGATTCCAAACCACTACAAGCATCCATGGCACAGCAGGAACTTGAACCTGTGGTACTGAAAGCCAGAGAACTAGTCACTCGGCCATCAGGCCCCAATCATTAATATTATATGCAACAATAATACTATTTTTTATAAAATGTTTAGTTGCTGAAATTGATTTGCAAGAAATATAATAGAACTCAAAATTGAGAACATTTGAGTTTTGTTGCTAACATAGCATTTTTAAAAGCATACTTTTTTTTCGGAAGAATATGCCACATAAATGAAAATGTCTAGTGTGGCAGAAGTTTCTACTAATGAACACATGTTACAGTTATTTAGATGAACATAAAATTACTATAAACTTACTGCAAGTTATAAGAACTGTGGTCTAACTAAAAAATAGGGGTTTTTTTTACTGCCATATGAATATAAGAGCGGTTTAAAACAGAATTTATCAGCTTCATAGATAATTAAAAGTTCTGCTCGGAATAACTGGTACTATGGCTTCATGAATTGCCACACAGTTCTTTCCGAGAAGAATACCTAAAGTTACCCTGTGTAGAAAAAGTTCACAAAGTTTAAGAAAGTTAATGTTAATGCATCTTTTAAAAATTTACGTGTTTATGAGCACTACAATTTCACTTCAGAATATATTTTTCATAGGATAAAACTAGGATAACTATTATACATAAAGCTCCAAATTAATGCATGCTTAAGGTAAAAAAAAAAAAAAAAAAAAAAAAAAAAAAAAAAAAAAAAAGACAGGTTACTACTGCTGAACATAAAGAGCTGGCATCTGTGTAGAGCATTTAAATGATTATTTTTTAGATAGAGCAGGCAGTGTGGGCTTGGCCTGTTAACAATGGTTAAATGATTGCTAAACTTTACACAATGAATCTTATAAAAACACTGAATGAATAAAAGAAAATTCTATATTGTTGATCCTTGAAAATTATGCCAGTCACATCACTATTAAGACAATAAAAAGGCATTGCAGCCTTTAAAGGCAAATAAAATTCTGTTTGTAACAACTTGCTTATAAACACTACAGAAAAAAAAAAAATTAACATACCATGTAGCAAAGTTGGTTGAAAAGATGCACTGGTCTTCTATTACGCTCCTAAATATTAATTTAGGGTAGGACTCATTTATTTATTTATCTCTTTTACAAAGCAAGATTTTTCAATTTCATTTGTCACTGACTATCATATGGCTGCAGAAGTTATATAAGTCATCCTTGTGAACGATTATCTATTTATTTTTATTTTTTTTTAGCCAAATTGATGAAGACACTAATATGTGTCATTCTCTATACCCTCAACCTCAAAGGCAAGCCTTGAATCCTGTATATATACTATCTAACCCAAAAGCAGAATTCCAAAAATTATTCCATAGTAAGAAAGAAAATAAACAATCAAAAACAAAAATAATTAATATTCGAGAAAAAGAGGAAATCAAATGGAAGATTGCAATTGAAAATGTCAAAAACTAACCCAAAACCACAGAAAAAAATATATAAACCAGGCAACTGGTAAGGAATTTTTATCCTCGACAACTCCAAGGAAAGTAATAATATTGACATAAAGAATGAAAATATACAAGATATACACTGGGAAAAAGAGTAACTACTAATAGGTTTAGCTGATTCTGTTTTTATTAAATCTTTAACCAAGAAATTTGTCTACGTTTGAAGAATTGAGGTCAAACAGGATTATATGGCAAGCTTTGGAATACCTTTTATTAAAATAATAACACTCTTCCAAAAAAAAAAAAAAAAAAATGTTTATTAATGACCAAGAAGAAATAGTAGCAAAATTGCAACTAACTATGCACTTATCTAAGATAATCATTGGATCTAGTCATGCAGGGATATTTTTCATTTGATTTGGACTACTTAAAATAAAATGTTCGATAAAACAAACATTATCAACAACAACCTTAAATATATAAATGTCCCATGATCTGACTTTTTAAATATTTTTGAAAACTATATATGAATTGTAACTTTCAAAAACATGTCTTATCCCTTGCTCAAATAAGAGAAGGATGAGACATGTTTCTTGCTACTTTAATTGGTTTATAAAAATATTATTATTTTTAAAATTATCATCAAATTTATATTTATTAAGTACGTTAAAAAGTTTCAAGATGTTATTCAGAACGTTTAATGTTGTATCTGCAGAATATAATTTGTAAGAAATATTTTTAATAAAATATCTCACTCCTTCTCTTTCACCGTATTTCAAAGGAATAAAAGTAATTATCGTATATTTCAATGTATAAATTGAGAATAGTTAGAAATTTGCTGTTGGTTAGGCTTATATATGGATCTGCTAGTCTTACAAAAAAGATGCCTACTTTTCTGTTAACAGGGTGCAAGTGATAAAAATAAAGCACATTTTCATTTTTTTTTTTTAGTTCATGAAAATAAAAAACTAATTGGAAATTAAATAAGTTATTCATTTAATTCAAATGAGTTACATTATTTTCAAAATTGTTTATATTGCTGGCTTGTTGTGTTGGTAAAAAAAAAAAAAATAATAAAAAAATCTAATATTGGGGAAATTAACATCTGGCTAACAGAAAAGTACCAAAATGTACACAAGAAATAATAGAATATCACAAATAATGAATGTTACAGGATTTTTTTTTTTTTTTTTCACTTCGGTTTATATACGAATTTTGACCCAGATAAATTTTTCGAAGGACTATTCTATATATATTCAGGACTACATGGTAAATACTACCATATCCAAAAAATAAGACCAATTTTCAATTTAAAATTCCCGGGGATTATGGAATTTCAATTTTTTTTTTTTTTTTTTCATTTTTAGTTGCTGGCACAGTCATCGACATCTGTGTGAAATTTGATGTCAAAATATTCATTTGTGCTTGAGTTACACTTGGTTTTGCGAGATGCTAAAACTGATCCCGTCGATTTTTGAAATGTCTGAATTAATTGAGCAAAGAACTTGCATTAAATTTCGTTTGCGGAAACATATAGAATGTTGCAGAAAACATTCGGTGAGCATTCCTATATCAGAAAGAAATGTTTATAAATTGTATAAACAGTTCAAAGAAAGCAGAGAACACGTTGAAGAAGAAGAGCCCTCTGGTTGACCCTCAACAGACGAAGTTCATGTCCAAAAATTAAAGATTTGGTGCTTGCAAACCATCGATTGACAATTACGAGACCTTGCTGATGACTTTGGAATTTCAAAAGGATCGGTCAATTCCATTTTGGGCCTCAAACGCGTTTGATTGGTAATGAAGACACTGAATGCGCCAGCTCACAGTGCATTGATTCTTCGCAACTTTTTCACCAAAAATTAAACCCATATCGTTCCACAACCATAATATTCCCACCGTTCGACTTATGGCTATTCCCTAAACTCAAAAGACTACTCCAGGGACACCATTTTGAGTCAATTGAAGATATTCAATGTAAATTGCCACATGCTTATTCCTGCCGATGACTTTTTAGCATGCAGTGAGGGTTGGAAGAATAAATAAAGAGTTTTTGAAAAAAAAAAAATAATTGGTCTTATTTTTTGGGCACAGATAATATATATAAGACAGATGTCATGCATGAATGCAAAAAAATTTTTACACACAGAGAAAAACTTAGTTATTCGTCTGACAATTTACAGTAGCCATAATGATTAAAAAAAGATAAATCTTAAACTATTACAGTCATTTACATATTTTATTTCCCAGAGAGCATTTTTAACCATTATTTCGAATTGATCCAGGGTATTTTATCCACTAGCATACATCTGTAGGCAAACGCATCTTAGCTTGCTTCCTTTGGTAACAATATGACTACTTTATACTATCCATAGCTCCCATTAGCTTTTATCAATTTATAATAAAATTGAGAGAATGCATTCCCCCCATGTGATGTCCTCTGAAATAAAAGCCAACTTAGCAAATACTTTAAATTTTTTACATTTGCATTAATGTAATAAGTGTGCACAGAATCACACGAACAACATAGCTGGTTATAAAAATGTTCTTTTTCTTCTAATAATATTAATCTATTTTTCTTCTAATAATATTATCTATGTGTTGTGTTTCATTCTACTTACAACCCTTTCTCATTAACATGGATTTCTACTTCTTGTGGAAGCATTTTTCACTTGAAATTACCATGAATGGCGATCTTGTATTTGCTGCACATATTTTATTTTCCTGTAGATATTCCATGTTCTGTTGGGAACACAAGCATCCAGTTACATAATTTTTCTTATAGCCACTTGATTCATCACATTCTCCCTGTTTTACATTAAGTTTAAAATTTGCAGTACAAATATTTTGTTTTTCTTATTTGACATTTTAAATGCTCAAAGAATAAAATTTTACACACACAAAGAAATTTATACTTTCTACTTCACCACTGTTGTACCAGCATTCAGTAATACAAAACCAAAACTAACTTCAAATTACTAAAACGCTGGATCATCAGATTCTTTTGACTCGTAAAATTAGAAGGGATCTTTTATCGCAAGTGAACACATTCAAAATAAGGGTAAATAATAACTTCAAAGATATTTCTATTCTTTCAAAAGAAAAATAACTCTCATTTTCACAACGAACACATTTTATTATAATTTTTTACATTATACGGGGAAATTCCGTTAACAATGAAAGTAGAAGTCGTTTTTGGACAGGAAACTCCGGAGTTGAGTTGTATACAATTTCGCTCGAGCACGCGACACTCTCGCCTTTTGAGTCTGAAAATTCAGAACTCAAAACTAAATTAAGAGATCAAAGATCAAGTCTCTTGACAGTTTTAATCTCACGTCTCAATCTGGTTTTCTGGTTCAGTACAGGTTGGTTATCGACTTTAGATTTCACAGGATGAGCAATCTTATTTCTTAGATTTTTTTCCGTAGATTGAGAAAGTCTTCTTGTACCTTTCAATGCTCGACGTCGAAGAGATTCCGAAGAAATTGCATTTATCTCAAGTGAATACAGACGTTGCACAGGACATAATTTTTTCACCACTAGCTGTTTTCACTAGACGTGTAACACCATCTTTACCTGGAAAAATCTCAGTGACTCTTCCTAAAGGCCAGTAGAGTCTTTTTAGATTTTTATTTTCAATAAGAGCTATTTCTCCCACCTTAATGCCAGTCAGTCTGAAATGTTTACATAGATCTTCACGAAGTTTCAACCGATACATGTGTCTCTTTTGAAGACTGGTAGATTCCAAATTGTCAAGATCGGGTACACCACATTCCATTAAGTCTTTCATAAACATAGACGGTGTTAAGGGTTCAAGCTCATTGTCATCTGACACGTATGTGATAGGCCTGGAGTTAATAATGCTTTCACATTCACACAATAGGGAATTCAACTCTTCGTACTTCAAGCTTGCTTTAACCAATATTCTTTTAAGAAGATATTTAACAAGAGCGATAAGACGATCCCACCAGGGAGAAGATGGAGGTATAAATTTCCAGATGATTCTACTTACAGCTCCATCAGTAACAACTTGATCCCAATTAAGCCTTTTTTAGAAGGTGTTCGGTTCCCACGAAGTTTTTTACCGTTATCTGTATAAATGATAGCCGGTCTCCCTCGCCGAGCTATAAATCTTCTTAATGCAAGTAAAAATTTATCAGTAGACATAGAAGAGACAAGTTCCAGATGCACAGCCCAGAATACTGAACAGGTAAATAAAACTATCCATGATTTGCTTCCATCTCTCAAGAAGACTGGTCCAGCCAAATCAATTCCAGTGACTTCAAAACAAGAAGCATCCTTGATTCGATCTTCAGGCAGAGGAGCAAACATTACTTCCATATGTCTGGCATTGAATCTTTTGCAAATAACACATATACGTAAAACCTTTCTAATTGTTTTCCTCGCCTTCAAAATCCAATATTTTTCTCGGAGACTTGCAATTAACGTCTGAATACCACAGTGCAAAAGTTCTTTATGTTTAGATATAATCAAACTTGTAACAACAGGATGATCTGAAGGAAGAATCACTGGAAACTTGAAATCTTGAGTATCTTCTCGAAATGTTAACCTGGTTTTCATTCTTATTAGTCCATTTTGGTCAACAACATATGGGATATTTTTTAGGCCTTCATTCTTACCGGAAACAAATGATGTCCTTTGGACAGTCAACAGAATTCTTTTTTTCTACTTCTTTCAGTTCGTCAGGAGTAAGTATGTCTGTTACACGACAAGAATTACCTAGTTTATTGTCTCTGCAAAACCTGATCATCCATGCAGTAACTCGTATCAGCTTCTCAAATGACGAAAATCTTATTAAGAATTTCCTAACGTAATCTGACACACACAGAGAAGTCCCAACTGATTTTTCTTTTCTGCATTGACGACATTCTTGTCAGGGTATAAATTAGATATGGGACACAATTCTTCTTCTGTTAACCAGGCTGGACTTCCCCACCATCTTCGAGCTATCAAAGTATTAACTGAACAGCCTCGAAGGTAAGTCCGCTGGGTTTAGATTTCCAGGTACATAATTCCACTGAAGAGGTTCACTGCCCGATCTAATTTCCTTGACTCGATTCATCACAAACGTTGCCCATTGTTCATCATTTTTAATCCAGTATAAACAGTTCATCGAATCTGACCAGTAATAAAACAGGTATACCACCAAGTTCTTCTAAATCAGTGCAAATAGTTTTGGCAAGCCTCAAGCCGATGCAACAACCCAATAGCTCCAATCTGGAAATGGAAATACTTTTTAGAGGTGCTACTCATGATCTTGCTGCTACTAAATGACAAGTAACTCCTTGTTGGTTCACAGATCTTAAAAAAATGCAAGTAGCATAGGCTTGTTGACTACAAAATACATGCAAACTATGTTTTGAGTTCTTATGCCCCTGGATCCATCTTGGTATTTCTAGTTTGTTTAACTGATGTAACTGTTGTCCCATTTTTCAAATTTATGAGCAATTTCTTCTGGAAGAATATCATCCCAATTAGCCTTAATTTTTCACGTTTCTTGGAGCAATATTTTTGGAATTAAAGTTATGGGGCAGTAATTCCAATAGGGTCAAATATTTTGTGACATTTTGAGAGAATATATCTCTCTTTGTCACTTTTACAGATTCACTCTGCGTGTCATTTCTGACATCAATTTTTAACGTATCTCTTTCAATGTTCCAAAGAAGACCAAGAACTGGAATGTCTTGTAAGATAAGAGAAGCATTTTGGGATTCATTACAATTGTCTCTTAAGGACTCAAAAGAATTGTGTTGCCAGCCACATAACTCAAATTTTCCGAGAGCCATGATTTCTCTGGATTCATTTATAAAACTTTGTCAAGTCAGCCTCACTTTTAACACTAGCCACACAATTATCAACATACATAGATTTCTGTAGGTGTTGAGCTGTCATTTTGTAGCAATCAGGAGCTCCATCTAATAGGTGATTCAATATCGCCCTAAAAGGAATGGACTTGATTTTATCCCAAACACTACACGACAATGTATGTAGATCTTGACAAGATTTGGATCTCCATCTTGCCACCAAAGAAATCGCAGATAATCCTTGTCACTGTCATTCAGCTGAATCTGTAGAAAAGCTTTCCGTATATATCAGCGATCACACCATACTTTTCAATACGAAACCTATTTATGAGGGATGGAATAAGTTCCACAAGGTTTGGGCCTGTTACTAGGCAGTCATTAAAGGATGGACTTCCTTTGAATTTTGCAGAACCATCGAAGACAGGTCTTATCTTTGTTGTTGAATTGTCTTTTATGACAGGTCGATGAGGATGATAGTGACACTTAGAATCCATAAGATCTTCACTATTTAACTCTTCAACAATACCTTCTCCCTTCCAATCTTCAAAAACATTTTTTCATAGTCCCGTAGAATATCAAGATTTTTGATTCTATCAACTGTATTTTTTCAATCTTTTCTCAGAAAGACCTTTGTTCGAAGGTAGAATAGTCCTTTGGAAACTGCTTGCATATACTTTGTATAAATGATGTTTCTGCTTACTCTACAATACCAAAAAAAAAAAGATTGTGGATCATATCTTCAGCTCTAATTGGTTCATAACTCATTTTAGAAACAGCTTCTTTAGTTATGTAAGATTTTTTTGGCTACCTGTGTCAATTAATGCTCTCAACGGGAAAATTGCCATCATTACCGTAAAGATATACTAATAAAGTTTGCAGAAGAACATCCGCTGAACAAGTTGGATTCGCCAAGGTGTTGAATTTTTTCATTTGAGTTTGCAACAGTTTTGTCGACTATTTTATCGGAGCCAGTGGATTCAACCTGCTTCAGTTCAGGACACATAACATTATAATGTCTTCTTTGACACTGGGAACATTTAATTTTATTTGTACACTGCCTTACCATGTGTCCAGTCTTGAAACATCGATAACAGCATTTCTTCTTGGCCAGCAAAGTTGTTTTTCCTGTAAATCTAAATTCAAAGCAAGTTTGCAATTTTTACTTTCATGACTCTTTTCGTTATAAAAGGCACAGTTAGTAGAGCTTTGACTTCCAGCAAAAAGCCTGGCAGCAGTGTGCATAGGTTTTTTAATGAGTAAATTTCAGGATTGTCCTTAACTGAAAACCCTTTCATGGCAGATTGATTCGCTCTTCTCCTTCGTTTTTCAAAAACTGCATTAAATTTTCAAGTCGAGATTCTTCTTTTTATCATTGAAACTATTATTCCTTGCCAAGCTCTGAGAACTTCCTCGGATAAACAAGATTCAACTAAAGGAAAGACATAGCAGCATATTTTTCAGTTGTTACTCCTAAGCTTTCTAAAGCTCTAAGTTGTGTCTCAATCCGATCGTACAAAGTAGGAAGTTTTACTTTCTGATCCCTAGAGTTCATAGAAATTGTTAGTCTCAAAAGTTCTCGAACATAGAATCGACAAGTAAGTTATCTTGTCCAAATCGTGATTTTAAAGAATCTACTGCTTTGTGATAATTTTCCTTTGAATACTTTGAAGGTGGAAAACTTTCAACTAACTCTCTAGCCCTAGTAGAAGGCAATGATGCTTGTATCAAATATTGAAGTTAATCAGCCTCGTCAATATTTGGGTCACTATCAATTTTATTAAACTGACCCCAAAATGGCAACCAGTCTTTAATTTCACCACCAAACTTTTTAGTTCCAATAACGGCAACTTAAATTTTCTTTTTAGAAATACTCTGAACAGAACTACAGTCATCACTTTCTTCACGGTTATTTCTTTTTGTTTTTTAAAAATAATGTTGATTCGTTTAAATTTTCTTGTTATATTCATCTGCATCATTCATCTTGTTATATTCATCTGCAGTTTCAGCATCCAAGTCGTTGTATTCGTTTCTGTTTCAAGCCACATTAAATTCATAATTTCATCATTCAGTACACAAAGTTCGTTATACTTTTCGCCAAGTAGGTTAAAATCGGCCAATAAATCAAAATTGTCCGTTAAAAGTGGCACCTTTTTAGAAATTACATCATTAATAGCGTTATATAAACGTGTAAATGCTTAACGTGCAACAGTTCTTTTCTTTTTAAAATTTTCCATTTTTAACTTAAACAAATTCAAAGTACAATAAATCACTTAAATTAAAACTCAAATTCAAAATTCACTTGCCTCTTTCTCACTTATTATCCACATGCAATTATACAAGTCCTGTATAATTGGCCCACATATAATTGGTCAAAATTGAGTTACCAGAATAGTAATGTCCAATGAAAATAATATATACATGAGAATCGGACAACCATCAATGACAGGTAATCGTAAAACTTTGGGAAAAACATTTTGAACGTATAGTTAAATTGCATATTTACTTCTGGAAGAGAAAACTAAATAGTCTGCACACAAGACCGTTAAGATTTTTTTTAATGTATGAATAGCCAGATATAGGTACAAAATTACAGTATAAATTTATTCAATTAAAATATAATGGCAATTACATTAATACTGCTAATTAATATGAACAGAATTGTATCTTCATTAATAAATAAAAATGTTGATGACAATTAGACATGTATAAATAATTCTGTAATACAAGTGTTAGTATAATCTATAAATTAAATAAATGTCATTAAAATATATATATATATATATATGTGTTGTTCTAATGCAGCTAGCTGGCAATACAGACAGTTAATCTTTATGCCATGAGCAAGGGCTCCATCACTGTTACTCGCTTAGCACTATCCAGTGGGCATGTGCAGCTTGGAGATATGGACACAAGTAACACTACCCCCATAACACTCTACAATCATATTAGACCAGAACCTACAGTTTAGAGTGGATTTCAAGCATTACAAACATCAATGATACCGCGGGACTTGAGCACGAAACCTGTGGTACTAAGTGACAGAGATCTAGCCACTCGGCCCTATATATATATATATATTTGTATTTTTGTAGAAAAGTGTAGCATTGTTATTTTCCTTACTTTCTGACCTTAGCTTTTTCCTTACTAATCTCTTATGTTCATTATTGAATTTTTATTTGGTATTCTAGCAAATAATATCTTAAATCTGTTTCAGAAAATTAAAACTGTGTTAAAAGACAAAAATAGCACTGTATTTTCAATGCAAGGTTTTTGTTTTGCTTTGCTTTAGTGAAATTTATTATAATTGAAAAATCATAATCAACTACATGATTTTTTAAAATTCTGTAGAAGAATATTGAAACAAAAATTATGAAAAATAAATGAAGTGTTAAGTAATTTAGCCACAATTTAAATGAGAAGATACGCATTAAATTCTTACTTTTATGGTAGAGATATAATTCAATAATTATTGTAGAATATAAGCATTAGTGCTATAAAATTATACACTCGATTAAAGCAATATATAATTTAACCCAAATAAAACTAAATCCTTACCAGAATTGCATCTCTTATATTTTTCTTAATATCTTCTATCTTCTGTTTTCTTTTTCACTGCAAAGGAAAATACAAAAATTCAGTTAGAAATACGAGTCAGTGCAAATTAATCTAATCACATGATCAAAAATACAACAATATTACAATTTAATTCTTTAAAATTTTTGTATGGTAATTGAATTGAAAAACATTATGATACAGATTCTTTTCAGTTGCATTAGAATATAATACAGACAAATAGAATATTGAAACAATTTTATTTCCAACTGGTGTTAATACATAAAAAATTTTAAGAATTAAAAATGTATGAAGATTTGTTTTTTTAAACCTATGAAAAACTATTTTTTAAAGTCAAACTTTTTGGATATTATTAACAATAAATGAGATGGATTCTATTTCAGCCAGCACACTTGGTCATGTTGCCTAATTTTGCTTTACGATTTACAAAACATAGCACAACATTTATAAATATCTACCGTTTATCATAACATAAGGAATTTTTTTCTTTTGTTTTTCTGTGGGTCAGCAAGCAGTAAAATTGACAAGCAAAATAGATTTTTTTTTAAATTTTGGAACATTAAAAAAATATATTTTTGAGTCGCATCAAATTTTAAGCTATTCAATGCAAGCGATTTACAATTGAATAATGTTTGAATGTGCAACAAACTAAAAACTAAATACAATTCCAACTACTTACAATGAACATATGCACCTGCAACTTATATCAGATAGTAATGTTGGGAAAAAGTAAGTGACAAGTATAATGCTTTATGGTAAACAAAGCATTAAGAAAGAGAGACGAAGTGAAGTCTGTATCATAACACATCAGGCAAACTGAGCAAGGAAGCCCAAAAACTAAAGTGGCACTGATTATAGAAATTGTTCATCTGGCAGAAGCAATAATTGTTAAAGCTCTTAATTGCCATTTGTAAAGAACACTATCATTTTAGGTACAGAATCATATTTAATCATGTTATCAAACTGATTAAACTCCATTCAATATTATCCTGCCATTTCCACTCTTTTTGTTGTTTCGAACTTGAGCAGTAAATGATACTTATTTTGATTGGAATTGGTCAAAGCAAATTGCATGTTTGACACACATAAGTCATCATTCTTAATGGTTGCAAAGGAGAGTGTAAGAATACAATTTTACCAACCTTTTATTTTAATTCAATTTTTTGTTAATTATGCATAACTTATTTTTCATTTTATTATTAAATTTTTATTTCCAAAATTTTTTTTTTCTAAAAAATCTTAAAACAATTATCTTTTTCTTAAAACAAATTATTAAATGCATAATGAATTTAAATAATTTTTGTATTCATGATGGCAGACATTCATATGTTCTTGAATAGAAAATTTAAAAAGAGCTAAATACTTCATATTCATTTTTCAAATTAAGGATAACAACACTTACTCTTCACTGAAACCATTTACGTGCAATATCCTCATCTGTTTGACAATTGTGCTTTTGCCAGACTCTCCAGCACCTGTTTAAAAGATGAACACATAATGAAGATAAATTTAAATGGTCTTTTATAAACAAAAATAAAACTTTTCATAGATTTTTATATAAAAACAAAAAATACTTTCAATTCAATTCTGAAATTTATTTCATTAAATAAATTTTTATAAAATGGCAATAAGAATGGGAAAAAATCCTTTTAAAAAGTGAACTGCATGTTTTGAATACTAGATAATGTAAACCTTTAATTTAGAATGAGATATCAGAATAAAAATAATATCTGCGTATATGTATTTATCAATAATAAATTATATAATGGAAATCCTATATCAACCAAAAAATTATATGAAAATTTAAAAAGCAAAACACATTATTTAAGAAATTAACTGATTATTTAACAGATTTGAGCAATTGAAATAAATTATTAAAAAAAAAAAAAAAAAGCCATAGAAAAGTATTTAAAATAAGTAAACATAAAAAAATCTTCAATCAAACATAATTCAATATTGTACTAAACAATAACAGAATTTGATATAAAAAAACAAGAAGCAAATTTAAAATCTAATACACTGTTTAACAATTGAAGAGGATCAAATGATTTATGGAAAAAGTATTTCCATTAGTCACATTTTTGTAATAGTAGAAAACCAACTCAAGTGGGCAAGATCTCTAATCTGCATAAAATGCTGCATAGAAAAATTGTTTACTTATCATTTTGAAACATTTAAATCTGAAGAAAAAATCACACAAGTGGTTTCTGAAGATAGTGCTGTAAACTTTCATTTTTTTTTATAACAAACAGTGGATATTGAATGCCTGTTGCAAATCTCTTTAATGCATAGGATCATGACACAAATAGGTGGATGTCTAAGGCATAGCAATGCTATAAGATATTAACAAAGCAATAGAGACACTGAAGAATGTTATTTTAATTAAAAAGGAAAAGGATCTGTATTTAAGTATATTGGAAATTATGTTCAGGAGTACTATATTTCAAAAATAAATATGTATCTGTAATAGCAAAAGGAGTAGAAATCTTGCTCCCGACCAGATTGACACAGATCTCGCAAACATTACAAGTAATCACATATTTGGCAGAACTGTTTCTTTGTGATTAAATCAAGATGATTTATGTATGAAAGCCTATTTCTTTTCTTTCTTGCGATAATAAATAATATCACCTCTACTAAACAAATACTAAGTTTTATTCCTTTAATGTCTAATATGATTTATTCTGAAAGATATCTTTGTTCCATTAAAATTGTCAAATAGTGTACTTAAGCGTTAATTTCAATATATATGTATACATACAAACATTACATGTAATTTATATGTACAAATATCAAAATATATCACTTGATATACTCTTAAAAATTGGCTATAAAACAGCTTATGAGATTAGACACAAAATTATTTCATTAGCACAGTTTAAAATACTGAAAGTATTAAAGAAATCACTAAATTTTAAAAATAAAAACATCGACGAACAGCATGCTATCAATAAGAATCCTGTCCAGTAAAATTTATCTAAAATTCTTCTAAACAAAGTTTTAAAGGCTAATTATATTTGATTGAGATACATTGCATGCATTAGTGCATACATTAGTCACAAAATAATAAAATCTAATATTATTTATGAAGAAAGAAGTATGTTACGGAACAGCATATTTGATATATATATATATATATAATGAATTTAGAGTGCACTGTAGTAAATTAATGTTTTAAAATTTTGACAAAATCTTCAGAAATGGAAAATGATTATGATATAGTATTTGAGCAATCTAAATGAAACATAAATACGATTTTTTCTCGCACCACAGAACTTTAAACTCATTGTTTTCCCTTCTCTAATGTGAACCAACAACTTAATAATTGAAACAAATCATCTTCATTCTATCAAATCAAGCTATGAGAATTCTTATGATGCACTTAAAAGATCGCAATTGTGACTTCCATTTCAACAGTACTGGTTTCTATTTCTATTTTATATGAAGTTTCAAAATTTATTTCTCAATCACAACCATCAAAATTTATTTTTAAAAAAATATCTTTGTGCTACTTTAGAATTATACATTAATTGATAATGACTAAAAATAGTTTTTGAAACAGTGTATCATTCACAGAAACTTTTAACATAATATTACATTGTTAAATGAAAACAAGAGTGATGGAATCTTGTATAGCTTAAGGCTCTTGAAGCTGTGTAAAATCTTACAAAACTTTACCTCTTATTAACCGATTAAAAATTTTTTCTAAAAACTAAATGTTTTGTGAAATACTGGATTAATTCTAAAATAGATTTAAGTATAAGTAAATTATGAATATAATTGAAATTTTCTAAACTTGAAACAATTTAGACTCCTTCCTTCCATTTGCTTTTTCCATATTAACTGCGATCAGGACTTCAAAGGCCATCATACATTTAATATAAAACACAGAACATTTAACAAATATCTTTCAATAATACAAGTATAAAAATGTTTAAGTTAAGTAATACAAGCTGTACTTTTGAAATATACAGGTGGAATGTAAGCATACTTTGTATAAAAGTATCATATGTTCTACTTAATATGCTATGTTTTACCACTAACTATACAATTCAGACAAACTTTTAATTTTTTTTTTTTTTTTTTTTTAGCAAGCAATGTTTTTAAATAAGAAGCAAAATTTAAAGCAAAAGTTTTAGAACAGAATCTGAAGATTAGTCTCAAATTTTAAGAACACAATCATCCTTACATCAAACTTATTTCAAATCAGATATTTTAAAATTCTTGAAGGGGGAAAAATCAGTACTTATGTAATAACAGCATGCTACTTTTGATTATTTATAAGAATCTCAGTAGTATCAACATCAACGATTGATCACTCGTATTAAAATTTTCCACCCAAACAACACTCCAACATTTTCGGACTGAAACAAAATTCAATCGCCAAGGCAATAACAGCAACAAATCACTGTCAAGTGGTTATTATGCAAGTACTCAGAAATCTAATTTTAAAATATTTACTCAACATTTTTCCAAAATAATTAAGAAACAGTTTTTATTTATGATTATATATTTGTATATTTCTAATCAGCTGAACTTTTTGATAAATATGCAATTTAAATAATAATTTTAAAAGTTTCCAAGTCTTCAACTAATACAAAATGATCTTTTAAAAATTAACTAAAGATATTGATAAACTACTTAAAAAACAGATTTTATAGTTTAAGAACACTGAAGAGTTTCAAATTAACATTAATTCCCATATTATAGCAAAACTTTTTCTTTTACAGAATTGGATTATTAGAAGCACATGCTATTAACAAATTTATTGATTATAAACATTTCATATTCCTAAATATTTTCATTGATTAATCAAGTTCTTTTTTCGGTAATGCAGTTTCATTTCTTCGGAATTCAAAAGAGTTTCATAGAATATCTTACTAATTTAACACAACATATTAATTCGATTTATCACAGCCTTTTTTAAAAGTGCAACTAAACAGTCTATGCCAACAATTTATTTGAAAATTACAGGACAAATTCTTAAAATTCACACCTGCTAATAATACAATTTTGAAAAATGTCTAATTTTAAAAATTACCTATAGAAGTAATAAGTTTCATTTCTGTGTATATATGCCCATTATTTGTTTTCATATGTTCACTAACATTTAAAATTTTATAGATGGAAGATTTGTCTTTCATCAAATTTTTGCAGGCAAAACTATTTTGAAGATATTCTTCAAAAGGAAACTTTTATCCCCTCACATTTTCATAATATCCCTTACATACCTCGTATTCACCCTGTTGTCAAAAAGTAGTCAGCATAAAGTCGGAAATCTAGATATACATAAATGAATAATTGGATGTTAACATTTTTTATTAATAGTTTATATTCTCTTTTTAATGACATGACATGGCAGTGGATTAATCAGCAATTCACTTAGCACAGAAAGAAATTTATTTCCGAGACTCCTCTCACCTTATATTTGCAAACTTCAAAACAAAATCATATACTTTTGTTCATTACCAATGCAATCTTACAACGCACATGAAAATAGTAAATTCTAAAGCCAAATAATAAGTTTTCAACAATACAAATGATAATGAGAAAAATTAGTTTCTTAAAAGCTTTTGTAAAAACTTAATTGAAAATGTATATATCATTTTAATTTACTGTGACCAATGCTTTTTAATTTCTGAAAATGTGGCAATAAAATTGCATACCAATTTTTTTATTTTTTGATAAAATATTGGGAAATAAATTACATATTTCTTCCCATTCATTAAAAAAGGCAAAAATTGTAAATTAGACTACTACCACTAGAAATTAAGCTAACAATACTATTTTAAAGTTTTTTTTTTTTTTAATGAATTTCACATTTTCACAGATTAAATATTTAAAAGAATGAATTAATTACTCTAGTGTATGATGACTGTTTTGCTCAATGTAAGCACTAAATTAACAAACAGAATAAATAGAAGTCAGCAAAAAAAAAAGTTACAGCACTTTGCGAAAATACTAGATACACTTGAATAAAATTAACTCTGTGGTATAGAGTATTAATTCAAATTATTTACTTAAATATTGATAATATACATACAAAAATTGAATTCATATTTATCATTATGAGCTGTAATAACTTTTAAAATTTCCAAGTACAATAAATTACGCTAAATCTCATAGTATTTTCTGTGAAACCATAAAATGAATTAATTTCTTTTTTTTTATCTTAGTGAGTAGTCTTTACAAAAAATCTTTCACAAGTCTTTCTTTTTTGCAAAGGAATTGCTGCCTCTTGAATTTTTTGATATCTTAAATACTATAAATTATTTTTGCAACTCATCCATGCCACAATAACATGACCATCTTTTAATGTGAGTAGCAATGTATTTTATAAAAACATCTATCATTTATAAAGAGATAGTTATAATTTTTATAGGTAACAATTTTTTTGAGTAATTATAATAATTTGAAATCAGAAAAAAAAATTAATTAATGTTAAAAAAAGACAATTGAATAAAAATTTGTAGAATAAACACAAAAATTGAGCATAATACAAAAGCTGAAATTAAATATATATTTTGATAAATCAAAAGCAAAAGCAACTAATATCAAGAAATTGTAAATAGCATTTCAAAATTCAGTGGAAAATAAAAAATACTTTGATTTTAAGTATATTTTTAATTAAATTCTTTTATAAAAATGTAAGCAACTAAAAATAAAAAAAAAATCCTCAAAGAAATTGTTTCAGATTTCTTTTAATGCGGAAAAATTTCAATTAAACATTGAAAAAAATAAATAAATGACTTAAAATTATAATGCAGAATTATATTTTAAGCACTATCGAATTTTTTTACAGCTACATTAAAAAAATAATTTTTTTTTATTGAATAATTATTAGCATTTTCAATTACTTCAAAATTAGTTTTTGCATGCTTTAATTTTAAAATTATTCTATTTATTTCAGCATTTAGTCAATAACTGAATATTTCTAAGGTTTGGAATAAAAAAAAAAAAAAATAAACTGAAAAATTAGTTTTACCAAATATAAATGAAAAATACAGTATGAAAACAAGTTCATTTAAATTATTTTACATTACTATTTTAAATTGTTAAAATTTACATAAGGAAACCCAACTTTAATAATAAATATAAATACATTAATTTTCCCAGATTCAAGGACTTGAAATAAATAAAATCACATTAGGTGATATTTACTTACAACAAGCAATAAGATAGATGCATTTAAAAAAAATATTTATCAGAATTATTGTTTTTTTTTTAAGACATTTGTATATTATATAATTTATGTCTTAAAAGGAGCAACAATTACATTTCTACAAAACCAACCTATATATTTAAAAATCAATAGGAAAAAAAAGAAAATACGCTGCCTATAGAAAATCCATAGTTTTTAAATTGAAATTTTTTTTTTTTTTTTTACATATTTTATATTCTAGCAAAAGAATTAACAAAAAATGAGTTGAAGGCAGGCAATTTTAATCAGGTTTAAAGCAAGCAGCGACCTTATTTAATACAATGCTTAATAACATTAAAAAACATGAATTAATATGAAAATTATATCAAGAAAGTATATTTAATTTATACAAAAATATATAATGGTGCTAACATGAATTAATGAATAAAATTACCTTAAATAATATTTATAAAGATATGCTATAATAAATATGTCATATAGAAGTGGCTTTTTCATATGTGCATATGTATATAATTTGTTTCATTTATATACCATTAAGATATTTAGATTGTTTCTTTAAAAATGCATAATTAAACATTAAGAGGTATTATTTGTTGAAACATGAGATGGATTTATAAAAAAATTACTACCATATAAAGAAAATACTATAAAATTTAATTGATATTCCACTCATATAAAAAAAAGAACTTTTTTTAACTGTGATAACATAATATGCATATAAATATGATAATTTTATAATTTAAATGTCTAAATAAAGCAAAAACTCGAATGAAATTTGGTTCTCGAGTTTTAGCCAACAGACAATTTCTGAAATAATATTTCTAAAGGTAAATCAATTAGAACTGGACAATATTTTTAAGGGGAAAAAAATGGGACAATATTTTTATTTGTATTATATATGTAGTTATTTAATTTGTGATATTTTTTTAATATTGGTAGACAAATTTGAGCAAAAATGATAACTTTCTCAAATCAACACCATTTTTTCAAAATTAGGATAATTCAATTGAACTTGAAATATTTAACAGAAAATGAGTATGATTGGCAACTAAAATAAAGTGAAATACATGAATTACAAACGTTTTAAATCTTATATTCATATATGTCTGGCAGATTGTTTACGTTAATAAAAACAAGTGTTTTATATATGAAAATGAGAATATTATTCATAAAATACATTAAAAAAACAATTTAAAATGAATATGTTTTATATGTAACGAATCACGTTTTAAAAATGTGAACAATCACACAAGAAGACACTGACGTGTAAATAGCTATTGGGATAGTTATACTCAGTTATATAATTAAGATTATACGAAATACATGAATTAACTTAATAAAAAAAGCAATCATATGATAGATTTTTGTATTTTATTCGATAAGTAGGCCATGTAACCCTAAAATGAAGGGAAAAAGGCGAAATTTCTGATGTCTCACGGCCAGTCATCGCGTAAGCCTAACAGCATAAAAAAAGCTCTTTTTAAGTATTGCGGAACATGCATCAATTATTAAGGTATGTAAACAATGCCAACATCAATATATTTTAACTTTCCCCACCCCGAACTAGCTAGTGATTCACGTCAGAGATAGTAATTGTTTTCAGTATTATCTATTGAGAGACGTCTGGGTTGGGTTTATGGACGATTTTTGCAACCACGAATGCAAAAGAAATTTTTTTTACAAAATCCATCCCATAGCGATTTTAGAGGATGGGTACTAAATACAAATAAAAAAATTATCATTTCACAAAGGAGTAATGAGCAAAATCGAATGACCTTCACTGCCAAACGACTAGCTCGGTTTGCATAGGATGCACATACAAAGTAGCAAATTTTTATTGGGTTTGTACAAACCTAGTAAGAGAAGTCTATGAGTTGCCCTGTATATCTGTTTATCTTTTTGAATCTGTCTTTCGATTTTCTTATTTGCTTCTTTCCTCCGTTTATCTTCTTCGGCATCGCCCTTGGAACTGGAACCTCCGAAACAACCCATGACATTAGGCCTAATGCCGGTTACCGCCGGCCTACACAGACTTCGGTTACACACAATCGAAAGTGCGATCGCCAAAACTCTCTTCGATCACTAATCCATGTTTCAATATCTCGGACGATTAAAAGGAGAAAACACCGTGTAGCCCTTACACAAATTGCGTCGAATAAATGCTCATTGGAAGAATAATGGTTAAAGAGGAATTTAAACAAGTCACAGGACTACCATCCTCAGCATATTTTCTATTACCGTACACTCGCGAACACGACCGCTTCGCAGCGTAGAGAGAGATCACGATCACAAGTGATATAGGCAAAAAGACGTACACTAATCACACTAACACAGTGGAAGAGGCTATGTTTAAATATAGAAACAAAAATCTATATTTATTTGCGTTTCTTGGCCGAAGAAGACGAAAAGGGATAATGATTCAAAAATGAAATTTTCAAAATCTACTTAGAAAGAGATTTCTAATACACTTTTTTTTTTTTTTAAAGCAAGTCTAATTTTTTAGAAAAGTAGTCCGAAAGACACAAACTAAGCTTAATTACGTTTCTAAGGCCCATTTAAGAGATTTTAAATGTTTACAAACTGAATATCAATCCTATGAAAATCAATTATAGATAAAAAAAAAAAAAATTGTGAGTAATTTTACCAATAAAAATTAAAAAATATTAGAAAATAAGCCATCGTGATTAAAAATTTTTAGTAATTCTCATATATTTAAACTTGAAAAAAAAATTTCTTCTCTCTCACTCTCTTAACATGTTGTAAGAAGAGAATAATCCACAAAAATGCCGCTAAAATGGTTAACAAAATTGGTTGTTTAGTTATCAAAGCTTGCCCTTTTCCTTTAATTTGGACAGCGACATAGCTATGCTATTATTTTTCAGTTTAAATAAAAGAGTTTTTACACTTTTAAACATTCGCATTATAGTTAAACTGAATTTGAAACAAATGGATTTAAGCATCATAAGATAATTCCATTTTACTTCTTTTATGTTGTTATATTGGATTGATAAAAACAGTTCTAAACTTAGAAGTTAAGTAAATTATGAAACAAATAATAGCATTTAAGGCACAACATTCCGCGTATTAACCCAATTTTTGACTTAATTTTAAAAAATTGAGGTACCTTAATTAATTTGTGAGTGTCTCGAAAAATGATGATCGCGAAAAATTTAATACTTACTGAACTATAATTGAAGAAACACGTCGTATAAAAAATTAAGTCCTCCTCAGCACTAGTAACATTTCTGTTTGGTGATTGAATATTTTTTTTTTTTTTTATTCCTTGTCAGGTGATTAAACGACGAATGAGATATTTACGGAACACAAAAATTCCCATCTTATAAAAGTGAAGTACATTACAGCCTGTATTCATTACAAATTAGTAAAAAAATTTTAACCGTAAATTTCGAATTTAAGTAATTCTGTGTATAAGCCACGAGTGTGTTTTATCTTTAAAAAATTTACCAAAGTTCAAAACTAGCATATGGGCCGAAATGAACAACAACAAAAAAAAAAAAAAAACCCTGTGATGTTCATTTACTGTATTCTATTATAATTTCTGTTGTATATTTTGTTACTTTTCTATTAGTCCGATGCAAATTTCGCCAGATTTTTCCCTTTTGCCGACTACGGAACTAGAAAGCAATATAAACAATTTCGAAAAAAAAAAAAATTCATTTTCATAAGACGCATTACACATTTCATTAAAATTTTTCCCATAAAATTAAGAAGTCAAATTACGGTACTTACGTATTAACGCCACCGTAGCTACAGATTTGGCGGTTTTTAAGTGGCGCCAATCTACACTTAAAATTTTTGTGACAAATCATAAAATATATAAAACACTTTATTTAAAATCAAAACACTTTCAAAATTCAAAACACTCTATTTAAAAACAAAGTAGTCAATCGGATTTCGGTGGAAAATGGGCCGATATAGAGTTTAACATACATAAAACAGTCTCTATTTTGACACATTGGCAGCTCTTCATTAGCGCAACTTCTGCTGCGGTGGCGTTAATACGTAAGTACCCAAATTACTAAAGAAAAAAAAACGGCTTCATTTAGCGACATTTGGCAATTTATTACTTGCGGAAAAGTACCTACTTTCATTTTTGTGAGATGAGAGGATCAGTAACATATAAGCCAACCCCGTACTTTAGCTTAAAAAAATTTCTCAAAAAACTCGGTTTCTACATATCGGAAATATGCTCTAAATAAAAAAAAAAAAACCAAATAATTTAAAAAAGAAAAAGAAGATAAAGATTAAGCGGGGACAACCAATAAGTGAGGATATATCTCAAAGTCAAGTCAAATCAAGTTAGGCAACTTCCTAAACATAATTTTGTATCTTTAGCTTCATTGTAAACAAAATAAAACCCATTTTTTAAAAATAAAAACATATTAAAATGCCACATGAATATGAAAAAGGTAAAAAAAAATTCTTTTACAAAGAGTTTAATTTGCCTCGCGGCTTGGACAGCTTTGATTTAAATATTAGATTAAAAATAATTGTATGAATGAAAATAATTTCTTTATAAACCATTGTTTTTAATATTTTTGAAGTAAAAATTTCCAAATTATTGAAATTAATTTTTTTTTTTTGTAATACTGATTATCAAAAGATATAAACTTTTAAAAAAATTTTGAGGACTCAAAATTTCCACAAAAACGTTTCTTAGGCCTTATTGTTGCATCAATAGAAAGTTATGCTATCTAAGTTATGTAACAGAAGGTACTAAGTATAGTTTTGAAATTGCGGATGTAAAAATCATATGATGCAACAATAACACGAGATTGTTTTAAATGTTATTTTTAATGGAAATACTCGCTACAGATGGCAATAAAAACCTAAACAATGCTTATCGAATAAATTAAACATTGTTCAATTGAAAAGTAACATTGCTTTTTTGGAAAAAATATATATATAAATTAATAATGTTAAATTATTATAAATAAATTTATGTATATAAATTTATAATTTATAAATTAATAGTGGTCCGAATTCGGTGTAAACTGTAGGTCACTGTCAAATCAGTACTCGTGTGGAAAAAAAAATGGCAGTTGAAACAAACAAAACTACATTTAAAATGCTTTATCCTTCGGGGATTCAAATAGCATATTTCCGAAAAACGCATGCCTTTTAATACATTTTTTAATTCTGTTTATACAAAGAACTTTTGGTCCTCGTGAAACTTTTTGAATGCTAAAAGTAAAAAAAAAAAAAAAAAAAAAAATTTCCCTCTAGGTCATTTTTTACGTAATAATGCCAATGCGTCAAATATTTTTAAAACTGGGTTTATAAATTTAAATAAAATAAGTAATTATATTTTTTACTATTTTTATTCAAAATAAACTCCTTCGGCTTCAGTATACAGCTATGGCGGCTTAATAATGATTCGAATGCCGGTTCGAGTTCACTTTATGGGATTGCCTCAAAGGTCGTTTCAAAGCTGTTAGTATAGTTGCAATGTCATCAAAACAACGCCTTTTAAGTTTTGGGAATAAAAGAAATTATAGGATGCTAAATCAACCGAATATGGTGGATGATTTAAGACGCATATGTTATTTTTTACCAAAAATCGTCCCACCTTTAGTGAACAGTGACTGGGTGCATTATCATGCAAACAAACACCAACTATTTTCATCGCAATATTCTGAACGGATGAGATGAATTCTGGCCATTGAACCCTTCGAAACATTAAAATAATACTCACAAGTAATTCTTTGTTCAGTTTGAACAAAATATTTGCGGGTAATGCTGACGAAGAAAGGGATTAGCATTGTTTTGATTTTAGATGGAATTTTTCTTGTTTATTTTTGGATTGTTGTTCTGACTCCATACATTTTTTGGATCGTACAGAAAACACCATGCTTTTTCACCTGTAATAATCGATTTCAGGATGTTTGGATTATTTTCAGCGTCTGAAATGATGTCTCTACATTGTGTCCTTTTCTTGATTTTTGTTTATTAGTTAAAGTGCGTAGAACAAATTTAGCACGAACTTATTTTGCCCAAATCTTCAAGCAGGAGGATTTGTATTGTTTGTATAGCTTTTTGACATTCAAAGACTCTTTCATCATTCTTAGTGACTCATAGCGATGATTTGCCATGAAATCACGCATTTCTCAATAATTTCAGGTGTTCTTGAAGAATTTAGTCTCCCTGTTTGTTTACCATCTTTTTAGAGTATATCTTCGTCCAAAAATATTTAAGTCATAAGAAAACATTAGATCTACTTAAACTAAACTAGCAGTAATTTTTTTCATTAAATAATACGTTTCAATGCAGAAAATTTAATTTAAATTCTTTATTTCATCTTCAAAATTCAACACGAAAAATATTGTACTTCTCTAAGGAATATCCGTAACGTTTGAGATAGTGAATTGAACATTGAAGTTTTGGTAGTGTGTATCAGGCTTGATCGCCAGATGGTGCCACTTTAAGTTGAGATACAACATTAATCTTAAAATATCCTTGACACACTGTAAATTTCAAATAAAGCTTTTTATAAGATTTTTTTGTTCAGCTTGAATAGCAAGAAGTATACATAAATTATTCACCAAAATATGATTTCTTTCTAAATCAATTTCTTCTTTCATTTCGTCGCTTAATATACAGGTTTGAAACCTCTAGACTATTATAATTTTAATATTTTTATTGAATCTCGATGAAACAGTAAACTGTAGAAATACATTTATTTGTGCTTCACTTAGTTCCTGAACCCTATGCTTCCATTTTTCTTGTGTGCATCATAACCTCTTTTAAAATAAGCTATAATTGTTTTTTTTTTTATATAACATTTCGAATACAGTTCCGTTGCCGAACAACTTTCTACTAACGCCGACATTATGCATTATTAAAATTTTGATTAATTCTTTTTCTTTCCTTTTATTATTGAAAAATAAATAAAGATATATTTATTTATTCGGATTGCACATTAGAATCACATCTATAATCCTCTGATTCGTCGTCAGAATTTTCGAGTGAACCTATGGCGCATAACTGTTATTATCACTCAAAATGTCTTCACTTTAACTTATTCTGAAAAAAAAAAAAATAATAAATAATGAAAGTGGTCATAAGCAATAAATAACACACAGCTCCTCTCTAATCTTTTGGCGTTTTAAGATTATGAAGTCCAATGTCTGAGATAAAACATAACAAGCAATATAAAAAAAGTTTTAAAAGTAAATTCTACTTTTTTTTCACTCTATTGCAGAAAGACCTTTATAAATAATTTTCATTCACTTTTTTTAAGTTTACCTGGCGCCATCTATTGGTAGATACATGCAACTTAAATCTAAAAAAAAAAATTAATCAATTAAATTTAATTACTGAATTAATATTTGAAAAAACTGTATTAACATCAGTGTCATCCACTACAAGTTCCAAAAAATGTATTTGAACTTGAGTGGATGAATAAAAAGTATTTTATGAACGATTGAAAATTTGAATGAGATATATATAGGGAGAGTGTGAGCTAATAGAAGGAATTGGAAAAAGTAGAGCCGAACTTTATATGAGTTGGAAGTGAAGTCACAAAGAAGAGCTTTTTTTTTTTGGCGGAAGTGACGTTGGCTGAACCTTATTGGTAGATGATATTAGACTGAAAAATATTTCTTTTAAAACTTTTTTTGATGGCAACAGTGAAGTTACTCATCTTTGTACACAGGATTTTGAAGTGATATGGAATTTTTCTTTGAAATTTTTTTCCTCTGTTAACATTGCTGTATTATAACAAAGGAATTAATTATAAAACAAAAATATTTTAAATGATTGATTTCTTAATTTTTTAAAAAATTTTTCTTCCATATGTTACAAAAATTTACTTTATTAAGGAATTTATTTTTAACTTGTTATTTTTCTCTAAGTGTTGAAAAATTAATTTTCGTGAAGGAATATGTTTTCATTTATATATTTTATTTTAAATTCTGATTTTTTTTTTCAATACAATTTTTTTTATCCCCTTTGGGTTTTCCAAAAAATTATTTTTATATCTTTTAAATTATTTTACAAGTATTATTTTGGTAACTCATACTGAATTTCAACTCATTTCAACTCATTTCAACTCATACTGAATTTTATGTTCCAAAAACACAATTCTTTAAGTCGTTGTAAGATTTTTCTAACGATTTTAATATTTCCCTTGATATTTAATTCCACTTATTAAATTGACGTTAAACCCTATAATTTCATGTTGATACAATTTTTAGGGTGCATTTTGAAACACTTAGAAATATTCATTATGGTTTATTAACCCAAATAATTCCATTTTTATTTCGATGTAAACTTTTATTTATTTTACCAGTCCTTTTCACTTACATGTTTATTTTCTTTTCTGTCCTACACGCTTTATTCTGTTTAAATTTTAATAATCAAGATTACAAAAAAATCTTATGAATTTACAATCTGTTAAAACACACTAACTTATCAATTCAAAATCTCTAGGTAAACTATTGATAGTGAATGCTTATCTGTTAAGAAATGTGCATTTTAATTTTTCAAATAATAATTTCAGCAAACTTTTTTTATGCATTTGTTGTGTAATTTTAGATGAAAAAAAAAAAAAAAATTGTGAAAGATAATATGAAATAATTTTTTTTTTTTTGATAAAAAATACATTTTGTAAAAATTATTGCAAAGGTATTTATTTTTACAAATTCATTATTTTAAAAAACTTTCTTTAAAGGCTTTTTTTTTATTATTTTTTTTTACATGGCCCTTTGATACATTGAAATTTTTCATTCGAAATCTTATTTTTTTGTTCAACTTGTGTTGCATTCAGAACGCATTCTATTTAAATACATGCACTCACATAGTTGTATTATATTTTTAAAAAATTCTCATAAATATTAAACAAAAATGTTCTAAAAATAATACTTTCATAGATATTTAAATTATAATTTTTAACATGTATTGAATTTGTGCAAGCCAAACATCTTTCATTAAAGATAAATCTGTATTTCTTTAAAGGATGTATATTTTTCTAGGGGATCACTAAAATTTTTGTATACAATCATATATTAGAGAATACCAACGACATGTTCTTACATGTCATCGGATAAGATACTAAATACTGCCTATACTAAATACTGATACTAG
Organism: Caerostris extrusa; assembly: GCA_021605095.1. Taxonomy (NCBI): domain Eukaryota; kingdom Metazoa; phylum Arthropoda; class Arachnida; order Araneae; family Araneidae; genus Caerostris; species Caerostris extrusa. The sequence goes on from BPLR01005973.1 coordinate 173,283, forward strand.
AAACTGCCAAATCTGATAAGATACTATTGCTTTCAATCCATAGGGATTGATAGGACTGGGATGCTTACGAAGTCATACATGATAATATACTTTTACACATTCAAACTGTCAAATTTTAATTTTTGTTCTTATGTTTTATTCAATTCCTTCTATTAGCTCACACTCTCCCTACATAAATCTTGTTCAAATTTTCAATCGTTCATAAAATACATTTTATTCATCCACTCGAGTTCAAATACATTTTTTTTTTTTTTGAACTTGTAGTGGAGGACACTGGATGTTAATGCAGTTTTTCAAATATTAATTCACTAATTAAATTTAATTAATGAATGTTAGTTTTTTTTAGATTTAAGTTGCATGTATCTAATAATAGATGGCACCAGATAAACTTTAAAAAAATGAATGAAAATTATTTATAACGGACTTTCCTGCAATATAGAGAGAAAAAAAAAAAGAAGGAATTAACTTTATTTTTTTTTTTATATTACTTGTTTTTCTTTGTTTTTGTTACAAACATTTGCTATGTTTTTTTTAATGCAAGAATTTCAATAAAGAAAATGTTTTGTAATATCTGCATTCTTATATAAATATTTATTAATTGTGCTTATACACAATTTGCATAGTTACTTTAAATTGTAATAATATATTGACTTTTTTTAATGAAAATTAATTGATTTTAAAATATTGAACATTCAAAAAAAGTTCTCTTGAGAAATTTTTTAAAACTCCAAAGCAATCAGCAAGTTTTGGAGGCACAAATGCTCTACATAAGAAGGAAAGCTAGAACTGAGGAAACTAAAGATTTGTCTACTTTACATAAGCCCGCGAGACGTAATTTTAAGAAAAACAGTCATAGTTGGAGGTATAGATAAACAAGTTCAGGAAGATTTAGTAAATTTACTACCTATAAAACAATTAAACAATAGTTATAAATTTCTACTTATCTGTATGGATGTATTTTTGAAATATGTTTGGGCTATACTATTAAAAGAGAAACCCAATTACAGTATTTAAAAGGTGTCCAAAAAATATTCAAAAAAAAAAAAAAACAGAAACAGAGTAGAGTTTTTGTAATACGAAAAAGAAAAAAAAAAAAAAAAAAAAACAGAAGAAAATTTGTAGTTTTGTTGGTTTGAGATGTTTTGAAAATTTGTAGGTTTGACATAATTAAACGGGGCCTGAATGGCCGAGTGGTTAGCGCTCTGGTGCTCGGTATCACAGGTTTCGGGTTCGAGTCCCGGCGGTGCCATGGATGTTTGAAGTGTTTCGGAATCCACTTTAAACCGTATATCCCAGTCTAGTAGGATCGTAGAGCGTTGCGGGGGCATTGTTACTCCGGGGCTTATCTTCAAGTTGCACGCGCCCCCTGGGTAATGCAAAGTGAGTAACGTCTGTGCAGCGCTTGCTCTAAGGCATCCAAGACCAAGCTGTCTAAGTATTTGCCAGCTGCATTTGAAAGAAAAAAAAAACATAATTAAACGAAACATAAAACAAGCCTCATTCAAATTAAACGATAGTGTATGTACCAGTAAGTGGATAGATAGATTTGTAAAAGGTTAGAAAGATAATTGGGGGACAGAAATATTTACAATTCATCAAATTCTTTGTTGACAATGTATTGTTTACAAGCTAAAAGGACGCAAATTGGGAGATCATAGAAGATACATTTTATGAAAAATAAGTTATGATAGTTGAAGACATTTCCCAATTGAAAAAATAATTTTAGAAAAAAAGTGGGAAACTAGAATATTTTGTAAAATTCCTTGTATATCCAAAAAAAAAAATCCAATCGGGATTTAACACTGTAAAAATGTTGGAGAAATGGAGTTTTTCACTTACCTTCAATCCAAATGGCCATAAAAGATGGCATTGGGTTGAATTTCACCCTATGTGAAACTGTTTTGATGAAGGTATGGTCGAATTTCATATTTCTGGAATTACAGAAAAATATGTTGATTTGAGTCAAACACAACTTTATGTGAAAGCAAAAATAGTAAAAGCAAAGCCGATGGTTTACGTTTGGAAAAAGATGATAATATTGATCTTGTTAATTTGTGTCTGCAATCTCTTAAATAGATATTTCGTTATACGATCGTCTCGTTTCGAATTCAAGCAATACTTATTAATACAGATCTTATTTTGAGACATGAATCTTGGTATTGTCTATCAAACTTCCAATTAACTTAATAAATATTTTATAAGACAACGATGAAGGAATTAAAACATGTTTCAAATTTTTGCGAATTAAGAGCAGTAGCAGATTAAATAGGCTGCTTACACAGAGATTTATTTTATCAAGAGTCTTTGTTATTAAATTTAGTTAAAACTCATTTAAAGTAAACCAAAATTATGTTTACGACGAGATGATTGCTATAAAGTTGTTCTAGAAAAATGAACTTACTCATCAGAAAATTAGTGAGTGTATTATTATAGTACATGCAAAAGCCTTAGAAAACGACACTTCAAAATATCTTGTTAATCGAGTTCTCTTCTTCTTCATTGACACAACAGCTCTTTGGTGGGTCAAGTCCGTCTGCCTACTGGCTGATGAACATGAGATGTTTTCATTTTACGGGGTTGGGTTGTCAGCCCGACACTCAACAGTCATATTAGATCGGGACCTACGGTTTAAAATGGATTCCGAACCACTACAGACATCCATGGCACTGGCGGACTCGAACGCAAAACCTGGGGCATCAACACGCTAATCACTCGATTACCAGGTCCCAATCGAGTTCTTTGTAAAGTATATTATACCACTAGGAAGCACGTCTTTCGTGCAATATAATATTTTTTTGAACAAATACCAAAAATAATTATTGTAGGATGTGTTTATACAAAAATCTGCATTGGATCTCAAATATTATCATAAGAATTTTACAGGAATTTATGAAAATGGGCAATCAAAGCCTCACAATCCATTGGATTTAAGTTTTGTTCAAAATAATTATATTAACGACTACCATAGTCTTTGCTCATGAACGGAAAAAAAAAAAAAAAAAAGAAAGGATCAATGACTTTTTTTTTCTAGAAAAGACTATGTAAAAGGAAATACCCTATTCGTTTTCAATTTGTCTACTGACCTTTGAATTGGGTTCCTTTGAATTTGAAGAAACAAAGCAATCTGGGATTGGATTCAGGATATCACTTTACAGTATCCTTCTGCACTCTGGAATTCAACTCTACTACAAAATTTTACATTTAATATGGGGAGCTTATTGTATTTATTTTATTTAAAAAAGATGTCAAGGAAATACTATGTATTCTATTGTAAACAATCTCATGCATTGTAAAATAAATGATTTTCGATTGAATCACTTTATTAAAAAACGATATGGAGTCAGAATGATTTTTAAAAATAAAAGAAATTGCATAAAACATATGCTACTTTTTTTTGCCTTTCACAAGTATAAATACTATTTTGCACTCACATTTTCTTTCAGTAGCATTAATGGAAAAGTTACGAAACCCATGAAGTTATTTAGTAGCTGGTGCCACAGGTTGTGGAAAGACACGGCACTTAAAAGAAATATTTAAAAATCATATACCTTTCCCACAAAAGCAATTGGTGTTATGTAGTTTATCAATAAATTTGCAAAGAAATAATGTATAATTTCAAGAAGATTTGATGTCTAACATTAATAGTATATCCAATGCTTTGATTGTGATTGATGATCTAATGTCAGAGCTTTCGAACGATACTAAATTGGAAAAGTTGCTTACTAAAGAAGAACGGCATCAAAATTTGAGTATTATTTTTATTTTCTAAAATATTTTTCATAAAGGCAAAGAAATGCGAGACATATTACTGAATGAACATGCTTTGTTTTTGTAGAAAAATCCAAGAGATCAGTCGCAAATCATGCATTTTCATCATCATAATTGGCTCAACAGCCCGTTGTGGGCCTTGGCCTTCTTTTCAAGGTCCAGCCAGGCTGTTCTTTCTTGGTCGTGGACCTTCAGTTTTTTATCTTAATAACATTAAAATCAAAGTGTAAACAGTCGACCCATCTCTTTTTCGGTCTTCTCCTTAAATCATGCATTTTTGCAGACAAGTTTATCCATCTGAAACTTAATTTTTTTTCTAGAACTTTACGAGGATACCATTTCAAAAACAATTTGGTTTCTTTTAACCAATTTAAAACCTGATACAGACTGTGGAAGTTCAGTGAACTATTGACTCCACCCCCACTTGGGGACATTCTTTGCACCACAGTGGCTATCTTGATTGCTAGCATCCAGAGGGGGAGCGATCGGGCCAGAAGAAAGGGCAGAGGAGGACGGAAGGTGGTGAGAAAAGGTTGACCAGCTGATGTGTCACAGCTGGTCAACCTATGTGGACAGTTGATGTTTGATTGGGACCAGGGATGGGCAAACGTTTTCGGTCGCGAGCCAAAAATCGAAAAAGAAAAAAAAAGTTTGGCGGGCCAAGATAAATTTTTCTAAAATTTTAAAAACAATATACAAGTATTACAAATTAAATATGTTAATGAGATGAATGAAATTTTTCATTTTTAAAAGTTCCTTGTATTGAGGTTCGAAGTGAGATGTACGGATTCTATATTTCCAGGTCCATTCATCAATAAAAGCACGGCACTCTCAATCAACTTTACGCTTTTCATTTGCTCTTTTGGGGTTGAAATATTGTAAGAATAACCCAAACAAGTACTAGCTACGCTATACATTTAATAATTTCTCCACTATTCACAATGATGCTGTATGTCAGCAATCTTTCCATACGCAATCATTAATATTTGAACTCGCTCCAAAAGAAAAAGCTGCTGGCCGGAGCTTAAAATGCGCAGTCTGCCACACATGAGGTCTAATTCCACATATATTGGATTTCCATATGTTTGCTCCCCGAGAAAGAGATAACGCTTGTTGCGCCAATCTACAGCTATAACTAGCAAAGAACTTCCGCTTTTAACACTTTACCGATTGAAAGCTGTCTGTGCTTGCTATTTTCGTAGAATTATGTTTTATAGAACAAAAATAGAGAAAGTAAAAAGTTCATCAGTCCTTTGAAAAAAAAAAAAAAAAAAAAAAAAAAAAAAAAGAAAATATTTAATCAAAGCAGAAAAGGAGATGGATATATAAATATATATTTTTTTAATTTGCCTTCAGACCGGCAAATTAAAATTCTATCCGCGTGCTGGATAGATCCTTCTGGTGGGCCGTAATTTGCCTATCCCTGTAAACCGTAAATATTTTAGTATAATTAAATTGTATGAATAGCAAATCGTAATTACGTTTAATAAAACGAACCAATGTTATTAAAGATACGACAAACAATTTAATTATATTTAAATATTTACAAAAACGGTCATCTACAAGGAAAAATCTGCTGTCCCCTCATGGTCAACCTTTTCCCAGAAAGTCCGACCTTTTCCATGGTCAACCTTTTCCAGAAAGTGTTTTCCGACTCCCTCTGTCCCGAATGCTCCTCTTCGAATGTTTGCAATCGATAGTCCCTGAGGTACCAAGAATCCCGAAGTACGGTGACAATCAACAATTCATTGAACTTCATACAGACGATTCACTGCAATTGGTAGTTGAATTTTTCCGTTTATAAATGCTATGTATACACCATGTGTGCAGAGTTGGATTTTCCTATAGGCTAACTAGGCTTCAGCCTAGGGCCTAAAGATCAAGAGGGGCCTACATTCAATTTGTTAGCAAAGAATAAATGGGAGTATATGGGGCTGAGAATAAATGTCCAAATAAGTGTTCTCGACTTTTTTTAATTTATTATCCGTGCCACATTTTTTATAAAGATTAGTACCAATCACAACGTATTTCATCTAGCATATTGATATATATCATAGTAATGATGTATTTTATTATCTCTTATATAATTTACAAACTTAAAAATGAAAGGTGAAAGGGCCTCATATGTGGAATAGCCTAGGGCCTCTTTTCATCTAAATCCGGCCCTGCATGTGTGCTATGAGCTATGTGAGCTATGTATGAATGCCAACTGGTTCATGAGAAACGATGATATTCAAAGATCCATCTCCCTGCTACCTCTCAAAAAAGTACTTGAAAAAATTTTAAAAAATTTTCTTCAATAATAATGACAACTACCAACATCTGGCCATTCAAGAGATCGAACACTATGAATCGCACTCTAATTTCAAATGACCTAGGAATATTCTGCTCCAACCTACCTAAATTCAGTTTTGAATTTTTAGACTTTTTCAATTCTCACAGACTCCCTTTAACCTCTGGGCATTGCCAATGTTTTCATTCTTTTATGTTTGCCACCACAGAAGATGAGGCCCCTGAGCTTCAATAATCATCAACATCTTCATCTTCGTTTTTTATTTCGTTGTTAGAAGTCATATGGCCCAGAGGCTGTCTTGGATTTTGAAGGATTCTGCAGAATATTTTATTGCTAAACTATTAGCAGTTTATGCCATGCCCGACGATACTTTTTTGTTGAAGAGGTTTTTTAAACCTCTGCATTCTCTCGAATATTTAGAACTGCGAAATAAACAAAATTACTTATGGGTTACTAAACATCTACATAAAATAAAACAAGTAATATAAAAAAAAAAAAAAAAAAATTAAGTCAATTCCTACTTTTTTTCACTCATTACAAAAAGTTCTTTATAAATAATTTTCATTCATTTTTTTGAGTTTATCTGGCGTAATCTATTGGTAGATATATGCAACTTACATCTAATAAAAACTAAAATTAGTTAATTAATTTAATTATTGAATTAATATTTGAAAAAAAAATGTATTGACATCCAGTGTCATCCACTAGAAGTTTAAAAAAAAAAAGTGTATTTGAACTTGAGTGGATGAATAAAAAGTATTTCATTAACGATTGAAAATTTGAACAGGATATATATATAGGGAGAGTGTGAGCTAATAGAAGGAATTGAAAGAAAAAAGCCAAGCGCTTAGAAATTATTTAAATCCATATTGATTCTTTTTTCGATTATATAATGGTCGCATCATTAATTAGAACATCTAAAATTGATACAATTAGCGGCAGACAATATTTAACCCATTTAAAGACAGATAATTATAGATTCGTAGCAAGATTCCACTTCTAAGCCGAAATTCCGATACTCAGCTACGCGCTGGTTGAGGGAAATGTACTTCCTTTCCTGGTGAGAGTCTGTAGGCCAACTGTTAAGCAGGTGTGGATTGAATATATTTTCTCTCGGGATGAGAGATTACAAACTAAACGTTTTTGAGCAGAAGCATCAGTTGCGCTGTACTTCCCTCTGGTGAGAGTCTCGAGGCCTACTGACCATTTCTCTCGAACGCCTCAGGGGACAGTCTGGCTGTGCGTGGGAGGAGGATCATCCCCAACAAAAGTGAATAGAAAAAGAAAATGTAGGAGTGAAATCCGGTTCGGAAAAAAAGATTCTATTACCAACAAAATTTTAAAAGCTGTTCCTGTTTGATACATAACTAAGTCAAGAAATATTCTTAAATTTTTAGGAGAAGTATTCGATATTATCATTGACAACAGAAGCAGAAATCGTTTGAAAAAGAAAACGATAATCTCGAACAGTCATTTTAAAATTAGTAGTAGATTTACTTCGAAATCGAAAGCAATCTTCAACAAACTAAAGAATTTCATTTAGTTTTGAAAGAAAGAAATATACAAATTGCATCCTAATAAAAAAACCTTTTCAAAACGATCTAATACTAAAAAATGCAAAACGATTGTATGCAAAACGAGACGCATGGATTTCACTTTGATGTATTCTTTGAAGGTAATAAAATAATATTTATATTATTTTGTGTATATTCATTTTGTCAAAAAAAAAAAAAAAAAATGTCTTACAACTCTTTGTATCATACACCATAGTTTTTTAAAAGTCAATAAATGTGGATTGTTTAAATAATTCTGGCAATGTACATGTAAGAATAATGCTTCAGCTTATGTGTATATTTCTCGATTTTAGAATATTTTCTAATATTCAATGATTTCCAACAAGAGATACTGAATGTTGTTAACATAATATTTTAATGAAATAATCCGTAACATATTTATAATGTTATTATTTTATAAATAAATATGCATCTATGTTATGTGTCTATATTAATAATCTATGTTAGCTTATAGAAATGCGCATATAGATTAAAAACTGAAAGTTTGTCGAATGCAAAACATTTTGTACAAAAAAAAAAAATTAAATAATAAATAAATAAAAAATTTAGAGTGAAAAATTTTAATAAATAAAAGAGATATACTATTTTTCAAAAATATTAAAAATTAAAAAAAAAAACGAATTTGTAAAAACAACTTGCTATACCAAAACAATTCTTATGAATGCAATAAAAAATAAATTTATTATATAATTAATTTATTTCATTAAAAATTAATTTAATTAAATTAAATTAATATATTTTATTATTTTAAATATTATAATTTATTTTATTAAAAATAGCATGTTTATTTAATAATAAATTTAATTTACTTTATTTTATTAAAAATAATTTTTTATTTAATATTATTTTTTACAATTTTAGCTTTCTTCATCTAAAATTACACTACAATTAGTTAAAAAGTTAACTGAAATAATTATTTGCAAAAATTAAAATGCACATACCTAAACTAGCAAGCATTCACTATGTGAAATTTTGAACTGATAAGTTAGTGTGATTCAGAATGTAAATTCATAAGATTTTTGTAATCATGATTATTAAAATTTTAAAAGAATACAGCCTAAATATAAAGACTGCAGTACAGGAAAGGAAATAAAAATGGGAGTGAAAACGGTTGGTAAGATAAATAGGTACGTACTAACGGTACCTTGGCGACAGACTTGACGTTTTTAAGTGTCGCCAATGGAACCCTGCAGATCTGGCGGTTTTTCAGTGGCGCCAATACAGTAACCCTGCAGATTTGGCGTTTTTTAAGTGGCGACAATCTTAACAGCTGTAGATTTGCTGAGTTTCGGCGCCATATTGTTGTGATACGAAATGCATATTTGGGATTTGCCAGAAACGGAGCACGATGCAATTTTATTTTTCCAGGAGCAAAATATTTTACCAAAACAACGAAAATATCCAATTCCCATGACATGAAACTTTATTTTGGTGAACGTAAGTTTTGGAAATGCAATTTCAGTCAGTGTGCTCATCGTGTGGGATTCGAAAAGACAACTGGTTTGAAGGAAGCAGAATTCCATTTCGTACAGCTTTGAGATTCATATACTGCTGGTGCGAGGAGTTGACGTCGATTAAATTTTGTGAAAAGCAACTTGATATATCGGATAAAACTGTTATAGATTGGAACAATTACATGCGTGAATTATGTGTCTTGGATATGGGGAATAAACCAAAAAAAAAGGCAGGTGGACCAGATTGCATTGTGGAAATTGATGAAAGTTTGTTTACTAAACGTAAAAGTCGTTGTGGTCGGCATTTTTAAATCGTTTTGATTTTAAATGAAGTGTTTTATATATTTTATTGTTTTGAATAAAAATATTTTGAAAGCGTTTTGATTGTTTTTAAGTGTAGATTGGCGCCACTTAAAAACCGCCAAATCTGTAACGGCGGTTGGCGCGTTTTCACTAATTATCTCCAAGGTACCGTTAATACATAAGTACCGATAAAAAAAAGTTTACAATATTTCAAAATAAAAATAGAAGTGTGGGGTTAATAAATCATACTCATTATTCCTAAATGTTTCAAAAATGCAGGCTAAAAAATGTCTTTCAACAAGAAGTTATAGGGTTTAAGGTCAGTTTAACAGATAGAATCAAATATGAAGGGAAATATTAAAATCATTACAAAAATCTTACAACAACTTAAAAAAAATTAAGTTTTTGGACCATAAAATTCAATGAGTTGAAATGATTATCGTCCTTTGCAGCGAGAAAGTGTCTTGACGAAATCAGAATACTGCAGAATCTCTACTGCAATATATAAAATTAAAAAAATAAAATAAATTCCTTTACTGAACTAAATTTTTTTGAAATATGGAAAATACTATGGGAATAAATAAATTTTAACTGAAAAAAAGTCAGAATTTAAAAAAAATTGCATGTTAATTCTTCAAATCGACACTTGACTCCACTCCTTTAAAAATGTCAGATTCACTGCAATTCTTGATTTCTGGTTGCAAGAAAAAAAAAAAAAAAAAAAGCTTGTTCTCTCATGGTCAGTTTTTAAAACTGTGTATGGTAAACATAGCTCATGTATTTTTGCTCATTTATTTGAGTATTGTTCGGAAAAAGCCCAGAAAAAGCACCAGGGCTACAGATGCGAGATGGTTATACACGCTGTCACAATCTCCACTGAGTCTTCTCATTCTGAAAAGCAGGGGCCGCAGCAGACTCCTTCAACGAATTCAAACCAGAGTCCTCTTGTAAGTTGTGCATGTTACCATTGGGCTATGAACCAGACGTTAAAAAAAAAAATATATACATAAGTTTATTTAATCAAAATGTACAGAAGAAATTGCAAACAATGTTTGATATAATTAGTAATTTAAGAATGCCAGTCATTTTAACTTGAAATCATTCTGTACTAGAATGATAAACATGTAGCAATTTCAGTGTTACCAGAATGGAACATGGGGCTTGCTACAATGCATCCATGGTACAATGCATTGTACATGGCTTGCTACAATGCATTGTAAATATGGGGCCTGAATGGCCGAGTGGCTAGCGCTCTGGCCCTCGGTATCACAGGTTTCGAGTTCGAGTCCCGTTCGGGGCCATGGATGTTTGTAAGGGTTCGAAATCCACTTTAAACCGTAGGTCCCGGTCTCATATGACTGTTGAGCGTAGAGCTGACAACCCTACCCCGTAAAAAGGAAAAACATCTCTCGTCTCAAAATCTACTAGTAGGTAGACGGCCTTGGCCCACACTGGGCTGTTGCGCCAACGGTGATGATGAAATGTAAATATACGTCTTATTGAGGTGTGTGCACTGATTAAAAATAGAATGTTTGTCAAATGCAAAACTTACTGTACAAAAATATGATTTTGGGTGAAAAAAAATTTCAATAAGTAAAAGAAGCACGGAAAAAGTTTTCTTTTTATTAAAAAAAGAAAAAAAAAATAAGTTTTAAATATTCTAATTTTTTATTTATTTAATTTTTTTTTTTCAATGGCAAATTGACAGGAGAACAAATAACATAAAAAAACGAAGTGTTTTTTTTCAATTCCTTCTATTAGCTCGCACTCTCCCAATACATATCTTGTTCACATTTTCAATCGTTAATAAAATACTTTTATTTCATCCACTCATGTTCAAATACATTTTTTGAACTTGTAGTGGAGGACACTGGATGTTAATACACTTTTTTCAAATATTAATTCAGTAATTAAATTTAATTAATTAATTTAAGTTTTTTTAGATTTAAGTTGCATATATCTACCAATAGATGGCTAAGATAGAAAATTATTTATAAAGGACTTTCTGCAATGTAGTGAGAAAAAGTAGTAATTGACTTACATTTTTTTTTTTTTTTATATATTACTTGTTTATTTTGTAATTCCGACACCAGGTCGATCTGACCTTTGAAGAATGAAACTATTGAATTTTGATTTTTAGGGTTTGCGAAACAGGAAAGAACACATACGGTTCTACAGTGAAAAAATAAACATTTAGTTAAAAGTCGAAAACGGTCGAATCGATTACTTGTAAAGAATGCTAGATAGACACAAATAGCGCAAAGCAATTTTGAAAGCTTTTTTTTTTTTAAAATTTCCAGAAGGATATAATAAATAAAACGTAATAAAGCGCAAATATTTGAAAGCAGTCACATGGAGTAAGAATTGCCGTCAAAACTCACTAAAATTACGTTTCCCTCCTATTACGTCGCTGTGTTTGAATCATTCTGACTTAATTTTTCTACACTACAGCTGCATGGACTATATCTATAGATTCGACATAATTGGCGGTTTTTATTGAATCAATTGGCTGAGAATAAAATGTCACTAAAGCCTGAGTTCATTTTAATGCCATTAAGTAAATTATATCAACGAAAACAATTACTATAAAAATAAATTTTTTAAGTCAATTCCTGCTTTTTTTTCACTCTATTGGAGAAAGTCCTTTATAAATAATTTTCATTCATTTCTTTCAAGTTTATCTGGCGCCATCTATTGGTAGATACATGCAACTTAAATCTAAAAAAAAAACTAAAATTAATTAATTAAATTTAATTACTGAATTTATATTTGAAAGAACTGTGTTAACATCAAGTGTCATCCACTAAAAGCTAAAAAAAAATGTATTTGAAGTTGAGTGGATGAATAAAAAGTATTTTATTAATGGTTGAAAATTTGAGCAAGATATATATAGGGAGAGAGTGAGCTAATAGAAGGAATTGAAAAAAAGGAAAAATACATTAATAAATTTTTTTTTCCTATTGAGAATATGAGAATTTTTTCCTATTGGGATAGTTATAGGCAATCCGCATATTGTGTGGAATGGTATAATGGCGGAAATAGACAAATTGACTATTTGTTCCAGGTACAAGTCACATATACGCAACGCAAATTTGCTTAGGAAAGAAAAAAATTAGTGTGGAATTTTTTCATCTAGTTTTTTAATGTCATGCTATTTAAAATTCTAATTATTAAAAATTTTAAAGTTTTATATTGAAATTTCCCCCTCTGTGATTCCGCTCTTTTTGAATCAGTCCAATTTGGTCGCTTTCCCCGCGATCAATGGTCCAGCGAATCTAATTTGAAAGAATCTAAAAACGGGATTGGTAAAATGAATGTAATATATATACATGCCAATCTTTGAAAGAAAAGTGCTACGAACTATTTTTGGTGGTATCAATGACAATGGGAATTGGCGAAGAAGATACAATTTTGAACTTTACAAACTTTTTAGAGATATTAACATTCTAATATTTGTTAAACTGAACAGAATGAGAAGGGAATGTGAATGAAGAGAATGGAATGTGGATAGAGTTGCTTTGAAGGTTTTCAATGTAACCCCTTTTGGACAACGACCAAGGGAAGACCGAAAAAGAGATGGGTCGACTATTTAGACTCTGATTTTAATGTTATTAAGATAAAAAAATGGAGGTCCACGGCCAAGAGGAGAACAGCCTGGCTGGATATTTTAAAGAAGGCCAAGTCCCACAACGGGCTGTCGAGCGAGTTAGGATGATGATATATACATGTAGAAAACAAAATTTACATTGCATGACTTATGAAAACAAAATTGCTAAGGCTGCTCAATATGTCATCAAGAATATGAATTTTATAAAATCCAAGACTTCCAGGACTTCTTTAAATTACATGTGATTAAAAGATAATCTTTCTCCCCTTCCACTCTCTGTCAATCCAAAAACCGTCCAGACGAGAGTACGAGACAAGCGAGTGCTTCCGTCTGACAGCGACGATATCTTTCGCTGCGAGTGACAGCTGATCGAAAATAGCACCAACAAAAAATGTCTTTTCATGTGGAGAAAACTGACTCTGGTTGGAGCTGAGCGAGACAGTTGACTCACTCTGAGGGTTCTGTCTACACTGAGACAAACCTGTTTATGATCGGTTCAAAAGTTCAATTGTTTTTGGAGAATTTTTTTTCCATCACATTTTTCTTTTGACATTGCGTAATTTAAAATATTAATTATTAAAAATTAAAATGCATTTTATTGTAATCAATAGCCCGCCCCCAAATATACTTTTCAACCTATTTAACAACTCTGTTTAAATCCGTCTAGCCGTCAGTTCGGTATTCTAACTATAGTAAGTGTAAACAGAATGTTGAAATTTTTGAGTAGCACGGATTTAAACAAGTTAATAATGTAAATTTGTTAAAAATGCCTGATGGGTTGTCTTAATCATTATTAAACGGCTAATTATCAACAAAAAGAAAGATGTTTATTTCCTTTAAGCGACTCAAGACTATGGGCCCGCCAAACCCACACAAAAGCAGATACCACCATACAGAGCTTTAGCGTGACTTTTGTTGTTGCTGAATATCGGTGGGCCTCGTCTACAACTTGCGAGTAATTTTGTACTTTAGGGTTTCGATTTCGCCGAGTCTCTTTTCCACTCCAAATATAATCGCCAAAAGGCGATAACAATTTCATCTGGCAGTTTTTCCGGTAACCTCTTTTTTTTTTTATTATTGTATCAGAATTGTTCGTGTTTATTATTATATTTATTCGTCTGCTCGTGCTTGTTCTGTTCTTCTGTTCTAATTTTTTTAATTTGTTAAAATTGTTTTTTGATTGGTATAATACTTGTTGCTGTCCTTCAGCAGTGTGCTCGTGGGCTTACCTGATTAAAATCTTGTTAATTTTGGATTGTCTAACGGATTGTCATGTGTCAACATCTTTTGATACATCTGAAATTTCTAAAATTTGTGAATCTCAAAATTGTGCTGTTGTCTATGTTTTCTTTATTCATTTGATAATGACCGTGCAAAGACATCAGTGAATGACAGGTGAATGCAGTGCTTAAGTACTGTATGGAAAATGGATTATTTAAGTTTACTTAATTACTGTTCTGACTACTTTACTTGTAGTGCAATGAAGATGCGCATCTGCAACTAATACTTAACTGTGAAGTTAGCAAAAGGTCAGCTCGAAGCGTGCATCTTTACGATGAGCAAAGCGGCGAGTACGAACGAAATCTTTTGTACTTTAAAAAGGTGACCTTAAATTTTTTTGCTCTTTACATAAAAGATCCTGTACTTTATAAATTTTTTTTCAGATTTCTTCATTTATTTTTTAAGATACTTTGTTTACGTATTAACGGTACCTTGGCGATTTTTAAGTGTCGCCAATCTTTTTATTATTTGATTAAAAATATTTTGAAAGCGTTTTGATTTTAAATGAAGCGTTTCATATATATTTTATTATTTGGAACAAAAATTTTAAGTGTAATTGGCGCCAAATCTGTAGCTGCGGTTGGCGCGTTGCTCTTTATTGGCGCAACTGTCGCCAAGGTACCGTTAAGTACCGATACTTTACTTCAATATTTATGAAATAAATTTTTTTCTTTATGAAGATATTAATTTTTTTTTTTTTTTTTTTTTTAAATACATTACTTCTCTTCTTACATACAGCTATTCATGTCTATGTCATCTTTCATAATGCAGAAGAAACGATTTTTTTCCTTTGAAAAATATGTTATTTTATCCTGAATGAATCCAAATAATTTTTTTAAATGTTTTTCTTAGATATTCTGGATAAATATCTAATTGATCATTTTTAAAAACAGCAAGCAATAATGATATGTAATGAATTTACAGATATTAAATTTTAGAGAGATTATAAATTTTTTAATATATCGTAAAAAATTTCTTTTTTCTTATTGCACATAAGAATGAAACATACATAAAATATTAATTAAAAAATATTAGAAAAGTCAACGGCAATTCCTGAAAATATTAGAAAATTGAATGTAAATTCACTACATATCATTGTGATTTGCTGTTTTTTTTTAAGATGATGAATTAGATATTTATCCAGAATATTTAAGAAAAATATATATAAAAAAATGTTTTGGTTAATTCAGGCTAAAATAAAGTATCTTTTTTTTTAAAAAAAAAAGTGTTTTCTGCATTAAGAGAAGGTGACACCCATCCTGAAAAATAGCTGTATACAGAAAGAGAAGTAAAGTATCTTAAAAAAAATAAAGGTACAAATTTGAAAAATATTTTCGTAAAGTATAGTAACTTTTATGAAAGGTATAAAAGGTTTTAGTGATTAAGGAAATATACAAAAAAAAAGTCATATTCTTATTTTTAAAATAAAATTGATCAAATGATGAATTTTCTTTAAAAAAGAATGCAAAAGTGTTTTATAGATTTGAGAATGACTGCATTAAACGTCGTGGATAAAATGTATTAATCAGAAATATTAATTCTGGAAAAATGTAATTGTAAATATACAAAAGATTTAATCGAATCGTATCTAATATAACATTCTAGTAATCTCTAAAAATGATTAATGTTAAGAAGAATTTAGTGAAACACATTAGAAAAATATATGCAGTTTTCTGGATAGGTCTTTATTCGTATAATTAGTATAACAATTTGTAAATTATAATAATTTATTGTAGCAATTTTTTGAAGAACTTTCTAGATCAATTCTTTCACTTTTTCAATTCCGTCTATTAGCTCACACTCTCCCTATATATATCTTGCTCAAATTTTCAATCATTCATAAAATAATTTTATTCATCCACTCAAGTTCAAATATGTTTTTTTAACTTGCAGTGGATGACACTGGATACGTTAATGCAGTTTTTTCAAATATTAATTCAGTAATTAAATTTAATTCATTAATTTTAGTTATTTTTAGGTTTAAGTTGCATATATCTACAGATAAATGGCACCAGATAAACTTAAAAAATGAATGAAAATTATTTATAAAGGACTTTCTGCGATAGAGTGAAAAAAAAGTAGGAATTGACTTTAAAAATTATTTTTTTATATTACTTGTTTTTTAGAATAAATCTATAAAATATTTTAAATATTTATCATCACATTTATAATCTTATTTTGAATAATATATTTATATATAAAAATGGTACTTACGTTTAACGGTACCTTAGCGACAGTCGCGCTATAAAAACTCGCGCCAATCGCAGCTATTTTGGCGGTTTTTATGGCACCAATCTATTCTATTGGTTTGGTAAAAGTTGCTGTTAGATTGGCGACACTTACAAACCGCCAATATTATCATAAAAAATTATATGTAAATAAATCTTTGGTAAATATTATCAAGTTTATATACATGAGTTTATATTAAAAAAAAAAAAAATGAGGAAGGATTTTTATCTTTGTTATTACTTGCTATGATTTCAATAATTACTTCTTTTGTTCAACGGAGTACAGCAGAAAATTATTTTTGTACTGAAGATTGAGTAGTTAGTTGACTAATTAACTGACTTAGATAATTAAATAAAAAATCCGAATGAAAAGCTGATCTAGTTTTTTACAATTTTTCTTTCTGTTACAATCAGAAATTCAAAATCTCCTCAAAATCTCCGCTGTATTTAAATACAGCGAGAAACCCTTTGGATTTTTTAAAGAGAAGAATTCGCTGTTTTAATGGACATCCGAAAAAGAAATCGTTTGTAAAAAGAAAACGATTAATTTAAATCGATATTTTAAAATTAGTAGTAGATTTACTACGAAATTGTAAACAATCTCCAACAAACGCGATAAAATGTCATTTTACTTTTTAAAAAGAAATAAATATACCTGAAAGTTACATCATTAATAAAAAAATAACTTCTTCAGAATTATAATAAAATCTGAGTGGAAAGCTGATTTAGCATTTACAAAGTTTTTTTTCTTTCTTTTTCAATTCCTTCTATTAGCTCACACTCTCCCTATATATATATCTTGTTCAAATTTACAATCGCTCATAAAATACTTTTTATTCATACACTCAAATTCATTACATTTTTTTGAACTTTGGATGACACCGGATGCTAATACAGTTTTTCAAATATTAATTCATTCATTAAATTTAATTAATTAATTTTAGTTTTTTTTTTAGATTTAAGTTGCATGTATCTACCGATAGATGGCGCCAGATAGACTTAAAAAATGAATGAAAATTATTTATAAAGGACTTTCTGCATGTAATTTCTATAATTGTAAAAAAAAAAGTAGGAATTCACTTTAAAATTTTTTTTTTTTATATATATATTACTTGTTTCTGTTACAATCAGCAATTCAAAATCTCCTGTTCAGAACTTAAATACAGAAAAGAATATTTTGAAAAAATCCTTCTATATTTTAATGGACACTCGAAAAAGAGATCGTTTGTAAAAGAAAAAGATTAATTCGACCTTATATTTTAAAATTAGTTGTAGATTTACTTCTATATCGAAAACAATTTCTAACAATCTCGATAGAATTTCATTTTACTTTAAAAGAAATAAATATACCTGCAAGTTATATCATTAATAAAAAACAGCTTCTTCAGAACGATACAATGTATTGTTGTAAGAAATTGTAATGTTGATTAAAATAACGATAACGATAATAAACGACAGACGATAATAATGATGTTTGAAAGAAAATGATTGTATGCAAAACGAGACACTTCGATGTACTACTTGAAACCAATAAAATAATGATTAAATTATTTCCGTATATGTTTATTTTATCAAAAAATAACTCTTTGTATCATATACTGTAGTTTTTAAAGTCAATAAATGGTGATTATTTAGGTAATTCCAGAATATACTTGTAGGAATAATGTATCAGTTGTGTTCAGGTTTCCTTATTTTGCAATATTTTTTTAATATTCAATGATTTCTTACATAACATATTGAAGATAATTTAGATCTTTTTGTGAAACTCCCGAAAAAAAAAATCAGTAGCCAAAAATTAACAGAAAAAATATCTTCAATGAATGCATCTTTAATGAAAAATGTAGGATATAATTTAAAAAGTAATTCAAATAATATTAATAGCTAATAGTTTAATCAAATTCAAATTGTTATTAAAAGTAAGTATATATTTTAGCTTATTGACGTGTGTCGAATGCACAAAAACTGATAAGCTTATTATAATATTTTGGATTTTTAGCTTATTGATAGATTAAAAACAGAATATTTAGAGACAGAAAAATTTTTATACAAAAATAAGATTTCGAATAAAAAAATTCAATGAATAAAGAGTCATGTAAAAAAAAAAAAAAATTCCTTTATCGAAAAAAAAAAAAAAAAAAAAAAAAAAAAGATTAAAATTTGTTAATTTGAATACATGCAAAAACTAATATCACGTATGACTTCTTTTGATAAGAATTCTACTCATAGAATTAGAATTTTTATCAAAATTCTTGGTTCTTCCTGGTTAGATGAAAGCAATAACATCTTAACTGAACTGACAAGTCATGTAAGAACATGTTATGAGTATTTCCTAATAAAAGGTTGTATACAAGAATTTTATGTAAACTCAGAAAAATTTAGTTTTTGTATACATCTTTAATAGAATAATATAGGGTTTAATTTAATAAATATTTTAAATAATACTTAATATACCTATAATATTGTATTTTAAATGTAAATATACGTGTGTACATTGATTAAAAATAGAATGTTTGTCAAATTCAAAACTTACTGTACAAAAATAAGATTTTGGGTGAAAAAATTTCAATAAGTAAAAGAAAAATAAAAAGAAATTAAAAGAAAAATAAATAAATAAGTTTTAAATATTCCAATTTTTTATTTATTTATTATTTTTTTCAATGGCAAGTTGACAGGAGAACAGATAACATAACGTAATATAAAAAAAAATTTTTTAAGTCAATTCCTTCTTTTTTTCTCACTATATTGCAGGAAGTCCTTTATAAATAATTTTCATTCTTTTTTTTAAGTTTATCTGGCGCCATCTATTGGTACATATATGCAACTTAAATATAAAAAAACTAAAATGAATTAATTAAATTTAATTATTGAAACAATATTTGAAAAAACTGTATTAACATCCAGTGTCATCCACTGCAAGTTCAAAAATGTATTTGAACTTGAGTGGAGGAATAAAAGTATCTTATGAACGATTGAAAATGTGAACAAGATATATATAGGGAGAGTGTGAGCTAATAGAAGGAATTGAAAAAGTTTAAAAAAAAATGATTTTGAAAAATAAACTTCATTGTTAAAAAATTTTTTATAAAATGTATCTTTACTAAAAAAAAAAATTAATTTATTTTATTTAATAATAACTGTCATAATTTTATTTTTCTTCATTTAAAGTTACACTAAAAATGGATAAAAAGTTTGCTGAAATAATTATTTACAAAATTAACATATGCATATTTAACTGATAAACATTCACTAACAATAGAACATCTAGAGATTTTGAACTAATTTAGCCTATTTTAACAGATTGAAATTTTTTAAGATTTTTGCAGTTATGTTTATTAAAATTTAAAAAGAATACAGTCTAAGCATAAGCGTGTATTACAGAAAAGAAATAAGTTTTAAGTGAAAATGTTTGATGAGATAATTAGAAGTATGCAGCATTTTAAAATAAAAACAGAGATGTTTGAGGTCAATAAATTCAATTACTAGTTATAGTGATTATTTCTAAATGTTCGAAAATGCGTGTTAAATAATTTGTATTAACACAGAGTTAACAATAGGGTTTAACATCAATTTAACTAATAGAATCATGTATGAAGGTAGAAATAAATATCATTAGAAAAAAAATACTCAAACAACTTAAAAATATATTTTTGGAACATATAATTCAATGTAAATTGAAAAAAATTTCATGTTGTAGCATTTTTTTTTTCCTCACGAGAAGAGTTTGGCATTTTATGCCTAGGAGAGAGGAATGCATGCTATTTGATAAAATATAATAAACTTATCAAATTTGTCAGCAGGCATGCTTTATTGTGAATAGTTATAATCATGAAATTAGTTTTGTACTAATGAGAACAATCTGTCACTCAAATTTGATAGCAAATAATCAGTGTCACATATAATGAGACTCCTGAAATTAGCAAATGCCTGTGCTACCTTCATAGGTCGAAATAACTACAGATACAGATATTGAATATGGACTACACCATGAGTTGTTCCATCGTCATAGGCGGTAGCCCATGAGTTGAGAAATGTCGACTCAATAAGAAGTGAGGTATTCCCTACTCTTGACGAATTGTCATAAAAGGAGGTATTTAAAAAATTTTTTTTTAGTGCAGAAGGGAATGAGATGGTGCTCAATATCAATCGTTATAATTTTTCACTAGTTTCATTCCGAAATGCAGAGTTAGTTTAAAAATGTCACACAAAGCACCTCCACGCTTTTTAGAACAGTGACATTCATTTTCTCGTCAGTCATTTTATTCTTATGTTAACAATTATTTTTTACTTTTTAGTTTGATTAACTCTAAAAGCTTGTTTTTTAGTTTTTTTTAAAACTATTATTTTTATCATGCCTTTAAACGTAAATTGTGAAGCAGTGAGGTCAGATATGCAGGTTAAATTAATTGAATTGCAGTCTAACAATCATCTCAAGCAGTTGTTTCTAAATATGCCAAAGTTAAATTTTTGCAAATCATTATCGAAAGTAAGTTTTCCAAATTTAATGTCTCACGCGCAGAAAATCAGTGCTATGTTTGCTTCATCTTATATATGTGAACAAGTGTTTTCAACTATGAACCTTAGAAAGAATTATTTCAGAAGTAGACTGACAGATGAACATTTAGCCTCTTTTTCCTTAGAATCGGTACAACTCACTTCGAACCTCACTATAAGGAACTTTTAAAAAATTTAATCGCAATTTCATTCTTCTCATTAACATATTTAAATTGTAATACTTGTATATTGTTTTTAAAATTTTAGAAAAATTTCTCTTGGCCCACCAAACATTTTTTTTTTTTTTTCGATTTTTGGCCCGCGACAGAAAAAGTTTGTCCATCCTTGGTCTAGTATAAGCCGAGAAGTTACAATGTCTGTGTTTCTCTCCATTTCTATAGTATTTTGCTTACTCGAATTAAAGTGCATTTATATTAAAAGAGATAGCATTTTCTTCTATTTTTATTGTGGTATATATTTCTCGAATTCATCAAAAAATTATTAAATACACTTACTCGTTAAAATATGGAAAACAATACAAACGCTTTCCCAAAATTTAGCAATTAATTTTGGATAGGAAATTTTTAATTGATATCTTGTCTATCAAAAAAGAATTATAAGAGATTTTAAAAAGAAATATTTTCTAAGATAATAAGAAAAATTATAAGCTGATTTTTAAAATAAAACGCATTGAAATTAAAATCCATTAATTGATTAACCAAAATAATTATTTGTAAACTAAAATATATATAAATTTGCAAACAAAGAAAAACAAATTTCAACGCGCAATCTATTTTATTCTGTTATTGTTATTACTTATCCTACTTGGTAGATATCTAATCTAGACCAAGCTCACGAACTCTTATGGACTCATGGCTGAAGGGGAAGGAAGCAGCTTCTGTTGTGAAGGAGCACCCATAGGTAGAAATCTGACTTTTGCTCCGTGATGCTCTACAGTCATATGAGACCGGGAACTACAGTTTAAAGTGGATTCCGAACCACTACAAACATCCATGCCTCCCGCCGGGACTCGAACTCGAAACCTGTGGTACCGAGCGCCAGAGTGCTATCCACTCGACCGTTCAGGCCCCCATTTTATTCTTACTCTGTATTTGCAGTTGTGTTCTCATTTACAAGACTTCAATTGACTCAGTAGAAGCCTCATTGCTCGACTATATACCGTAACTGCCAAATGCCTGACATCTTGGGAACTGTTCGCCCATTACTCCTTCGATGCTACCAACCATACATTACTGTGGGTGGTCGCCATTTTGAACATTTATTATAAACAATGTATCAGAGTAGCATTTTGCAATGATGTTGTAAAAAAACTAATGTTTTTCTTTTCGTGTTTCATTCCATTCCTTCTATTAACTCACACTCTCCCTATATATATCTTGTTCAAATTTTCAATCGTCAATAAAATACTTTTATTCCTCCACTCAAGTCCAAATACATTTTTTAACTTGTAGTGGATGACACTGGATGTTAATACAGTTTTTTCAAATATTAATTCATTCATTAAATTTAATTAATTAATTTGTGGTTTTTTTTTAGATTTAAGTTGCGTGTGTCTACCAATAGATGGCGCCAGATAAAAAAAAATGAATGAAAATTAATTATAAAGGACTTTCTGAAATATAGTGAAATAAAAAAAGTAGGAATTGACTTAAAATTTTTTCCTTATATTACTTGTTATAAACAATGTATCAGAGAAGCATTTTGCAATGATGTTGTGAATAAACAATGTTTTTCTTTTCGTGCCACTCCCCGTCAAAATTTGTCCCATGACCGTTGAATCAACCTGTATATATATACAGGTTGGTAATTTATTATATATAAATATATATATATTGTTCTAATGCAGCTGGCAAACACTCAGACAGTTGTCTTGGATGCCTTAAGGCAAGCGCTGCACCGACGTTACTCTCTTAGCACTACCCAGGACGTGCGTGTAGCTTGAAGATAAGTTACGGACGCGGAGTAACAATCCCCTGAAACGTTCTACGATCATGTTAGAAGGTTTTAAAGTGGATTTCGAACCATTACAAACATCCATGGCACCGACGGGACTCGAACCCGAAACCTGTGGTACCGAACCCCAGCCACTCGGTCATTCAGGCCCTGGTATATATGTAAACATACCGTAAACATTTTTACCATTAAAATAAATGTAAAACTTTAAAAAATAAATAGAATTGAATTGAATTTTTTATTGCTTTCAATCCCAATAAACGGATAAAAGGTAAATTACATTTCTAATATATATTTTATATATATTTTACTAGAAGACCCGGCCACGCGTTGCTGTGGCTTTTTTGTATTTCGTTCAATTATTAGATACTATAATTGGTATTGTTAAGGAAGTAATTGGTAAAGAATGATGAAAAGATCAAATTAAGCTTCAACGAATAGAAAATGTTTAATTTTTATTAATTTAATGAATGAGGTAGATAATGCTGATTTTTAACACTGTTTTATAATTATTTTACCTAATTTAATTTTTAATAATCATTACTTTCATTTAACTAAGAACTAAGCGATGAACACTATTTCTTGTTAATCTGTCTTTCGTCAAAATAAATAAATTCGATGGTTTTCCAATACGTGAGCATGCAACATACAGCTGCCCATGGGAGAAACACGGATTCTCCAAGTCCAAGCCACAAATAGCCGTTGTCTGCCCTTGCGACTTATTTATTGTCATCGCAAAAGCCAAACGTATCGAAAATTGTAGACTTTTGAAAGGTATTGTAGATTCTGATGGTATCATAGGTAGGTACAGGACGACTTCGCCTTTAAACTTTCCAGTCAATATCGTTGCTTCAAGTACGTTTCCGGTAATTCTTCTGGTGACAAATCGTGTACCGTTGCATAATTTTGGTGGATTTAAGTTACACAATAGAATGATCGGTGAACCAATTTTCAGACGAAGATTGTGTGACGGCATTCCTGGCATATCCAGAGAATTTAAAAATTCAATCAGAAAATTGACGATCTGGTTTTCATCAGCAATGGTGTCGATTGACTTAAAAGTCATCAGATTTTTTTTTGTTGTTGTTGTTTGTTCCAACGCAGCTGGCAACCACTCAGACAATTGCCTTTAATGCCTTAAGGCAAGCGCTGCACAAACGTTATTCGCTTAGCACTACCCAGGAGGTGCATGGAACTTGAAGATAGCCACGGACGCGGAGTAACAATACCCCCGCAACGCTCGACGATCCTGTTAGACCGAGACCTACGGTTTAAAGTGGATTCCGAACCACTACAAACATTCATGGCACCGCCGGGACTCGAACCCGAAACCTGTGGTACCGAGCGCTAGCCACTCGGCCATTCAGCCACTAAAAGTCATTAGATTGCCTGGCAATAAATTTTGTATTTGACAGTTAATTTCATCAACATCAACATTTTTTGCTGCCAAAATTGCACGATTACCGAGCCAATTATGGTCTAAGTGATTATTAAGAATATCCGGAAATACACTCTCAATTAATTCATTTTTTGAATGAACAACAGAGCAGAAATTGTCTGGCAATTGGATGCATTGCATATTTTGATGTAGTCTGATTGTACCGTTTCCAGTATCCAGTAATTGATTTGAAAATACTTGTTCCAATGGATCATTATGTAATTGTACTCGCATATTTATGGTCAATCGAAGTGTTTCAACGTTTTTCCATAAAAATGATTGTTTCAAACATGCGTTAATCTCATCAGCAAACGTAGAGCCAGGAATGGCAAGTAATGTGGCCAAAAATTGATACTGTTACAAAACATGACAACTCAAAATCAAATCAATATTTTTGAAATTTCTAAGTTTGTATTTGTTTGTACTAACATTTTACAAGGAATAGACCCCTGGTAAATTTATATCTTTATTATTTATTATTTTGTGCTAGTTTAAATACTGTCGACACAAAATTCTTTCAAAATTTGCATGTAACTCCAAGCTTAACATTTAAAATAAAAAATATTTATGTAGCTATAATCATTTCAGAGGTTTATTACCTGTAAACATTTATGAAAAAACATAAATACATAGTTTTGTAGCATTTGGATCAAAATTACTTGTGTTATGGTGTTGCACATGAAAACAAAAAGCATAAAAATTCATTCTGAGAAAAAGCTAAAAACAACTTTTAATTAGAGATATTAATTTTAAAAATGCTGTAAATATATTAAAATGCCCTTTAATTATCAAGTTCATAGTCTTATTTATTAAAAATATAGTTTTATTTTCCCCCAAAGCTCTAAATATTTTCTGAGCTTTGTTTTGAAAAAAGTTAAAATTTGCTCGACAAAATTTTTTTTACAACTTCCTCCTTTTGCAAAGGCTTTTAATATGAAATGACCTGAATTTAAAATATCTAGCTTTTGCAAGTGTTTTGATTAAATATATTCAAAACCTATGAATTTCAAATAAAAATATCAACTTTAACTATTTTTTATACAATTTATTCTTTAAAATATGGATAAACATTGCAAAAATGTGATATTGTTGCAAAACTTGATAATTCAAAAATAAATAAAACCTGAATAGTTTTTCATTTGCAAATATTTTTATGCTGGGAATATCCTTATGTAGGTAATATACTGTTTTCAAATTTTCAGTACCATTTATCAATTTTCTTCGACAATATTCAAATCACTCAAATTTATAACTCAAATTCTTTGTTTTTCAAATAACAAAAGTTTTTAAAGAAAATGTCCTTGATTTTCAACTTGTAACTATTATAATACCTTATATAAAATTTTATTGTTATCATTATATCAAATAATTGCAGAGTTTACTTCATTTTCACACTTTTCAAAAAATCCTTAAAATTCACCATATTTCTTTAAAATTATATTGTCTATATTATATTATCTTGCAGATCACATTTCATTTAGAATTCTTAATGAAATAAAACACATGTTGACAAACTTTAAGCATAGAAAAGTTCAATGTTTTGATTCACAACTTTTCATTCAATATATTTTATTCCAATTCCAATTCAAATTTACAAAATGTGTTTTTTCTTCTTCACAAAAAAATGTTTTATTATTTTATGATGAAAGAAATCACAAAACAAATGGAAAAGTTAATGAGCTTTAACTTTCTCCTTTATTAATATAAACACTTATTTAGTTGTTTTGTTTTCTTTAAGTAACTTCCAACTTAAAAGTACCATTTATCAATTTTTCTTCGACAATATTCAAATCACTCAAATTTATAACTCAAATTCTTTGTTTTTCAAATAACAAAAGTTTTTTTTTTAAAAAAAATGTCCTTGATTTTCAACTTGCAACTAATATAATACCTTTTATAAAATTTTAATGTTATCATTATATCAAATAATTGCAGAGTTTACTTCATTTTCACACTTTTCAAAAATCCTTAAAATTCACCATATTTCTTTAAAATTATATTGTCTATATTATATTATCTTGCAGATCACATTTCATTTTAGAATTCTTAATGAAATAAAACACATGTTGACAAACTTTAAGCATAGAAAAGTTCAATGTTTTGATTCACAACTTTTCATTCCATATATTTTATTCCAATTCAAATTCAAACTTAGAAAATAAAAAAAAAAAATATTGATAACCAAATCAGGTAATACTTACATACATTTGATTTATTTCGCATAGAAATAATATAAATTTCATACAATACAATTTTCACAAAATTTAAAGTAGAACATAAAACAATAATATTCAGAACATGAGAATTTTGCGGTTATGTAGTACAGGCATCGAGAGACGGCGCCATCAAAAATAGTCATTATATTGTTCGAAAAATGAAGCTACGAATTCCTCTAATTACAGTATTGCAACCCTAAAGAAATTGGCGAAAATTCAGGGTTGCAAGATTGGCGCCTGCCTCAATGCTAGATTTTAACCGATTTTGCATTTAAATACAAAAAATCTGAATAAAAACTATCCTATGTCTCAAGTTGGAACAAAACACATATTAAAAAAAAAAAAAAAAGTTAAAATCGGATGGTTAGTTTCGGAGTTCATCGCGAACAAACATCGTGACACGGGAATTATATATAGTAGATAGATTAAGGCAAACGAATATAAATAAAATTCTGCGATTCATTTCGAAATCTGTTGAACTTTTAATGAGAATAATATTCTAACACAAAATAAACTGATTTTTAAAATAAGTTGCCCGAAAAGGAATTATTTATATTTAATTTTTTTAAGAAAGAAAAGCTAAATTGTTTTTTATTAAAGAAAGTGAAGTGATATTTAATATGAAAGCATATTGATGTTAAACATCACTTTACTTTAAAAAAAAAAAAACTTTTATCGGTCACACATGGATTTTTTTTGGTTCGACCACCGATTGTGTGGAAAGTTGGCAAGTTGCCAAATCAGATGGCTTCAAACAGAGCAGCGTAATAGGGAAGGAAAGTATTTTCGAAGGGGTTTTAGTGATAATAGAAATAGATTTAATTTTTAATAATTGAAATTTTAAATTACATAATATTACAAGAAAAATTACATGAGAAAAAAAGTTCACGGTAACTATTCGACTTTTTTTCTTTCAAAATTGTTTTACACCACTTATGACTGACTAACACCTCTAACAAGAAATGGGATTCCTCCGTTTTGCCTTTTAAACCGAATGTTTATCTTTCCACACAATCTTTGGTTCAATTATATTAATTACAGTAATTGCAGTAGTAAGAAACTAGCAGGATCTAGACATATTACTGTATCCAAAAAGTAAGACCAATTTTCAATTTAAAATTCCCGGGGCTTATGGAGTTTCAATTTTTTTCTTTGTTAGATTGCTGGCACTGTCCTTGACATTTGTGTGAAATTCAACGTCAAAATATTCTTTAGTGTTTGAGTTACGTTTGGCTTTGTGAGACGCTAAAACTGATTCCGGCGATTTTTGAAAGGTCTGAATGAATTGAGCAAAGAATTTAGCATTCAATTTCGTTTGCGGAAAAGCATAGAATGTTGCAGAAGGCATTCGGTGAACATTCCTACATTGGAAAGAAATGTTTCGAAGTGGCATAAACCAAAGAAGACAAAGAACGCATTGAAGACGAAGAGCCCTCTGGTCGACCATCAACCTCAACAGAAGAAGAGACCTTACAATTAGAGTTGCTGACGATGTTGGAATTTCAAAAGGATCGGCTAATTCCATTTTGGGCCTCAAACGTGTCAAACCGCGATTGGTAAATCGAGATTGACATCTCGATTTAAAAATCTCGAAAACACTAAATGCACCAGCTCACACTGCATTGATTCTTCGTGACTTTTCGCCAAAAATGAAACCCGTATCGTTTCACAACCACCGTATTCACACCGTGCGACTTCTAGATATTCCGTAAACTCAAAATACCACTCCGGGGACACCGTTTTGAGTCGATTGAAGAGAATCAACGTGAATCGGCTCATCGGTCATCGGCGTGAAAGCATTGAGGATTGAGAAAAAAATGTGGTCATGAGTGCATTGTGTCCGGAGGGGATTACTTTGAAGGCGATGAAATAAATTTGAAACAATAAATAAAGTGTTTTTGAAAAAAAAAGTTGTTCTGACTTTTTGGGCACAGTAGTATGACACACACTAGTAGTAGGACACAAGTTTTCACAGGAGTGTGAAAACTTGTTTATAATTGGTTAGCGAATCTAATTCAATCATTCTCATCTCTCATCTGGACGTAGGTTTATTAATGCAAAACAAAAAGAGTCATTAGAATAAAAGGAATATTTATAAAAGAAAGATGAAACTGTTCGAAGGTGAGCAAAAAGTAGACGTTTGGTTGAGAACTAGGAGTCGGGAATAAGTATAAAAAGCCTACTTTTTATGTAAATAATTTGTATTTTTTTCTTCAAAATTTTGCGAATTAATATTCAAATTAGAAAACTTAGTGACTTCTTTAGCAGCAAGTCAAGTACGTGTTGAGAGACTTTTCTCAGCATTGAGGCTTATAAAAGCAAATTATTGATTACGATATCATTTTATAATCCTTAATGCTGAGAAAAATCTATCGGCGTTTACTTACTCGATTTTCTGCAAAAAAGTCACTGCCTTTGTTGCTGAGGAAGATATTGTATTCTCTAATTTTAACATTAATTCGCAAAAATTTTGTAAAAATACTTTTTAACCATTCTTCCTCTTATACATTGGAAAGAGCTCCCTTCTGTGGTATTCTGGAGAAATGGTCAGTCGGCCTCAAGACGAAGTACAAAGCAAACATTCTCTCCCGCTGAGAAATATTTAGTTGGTCTATAATCTCTCACCTCGAGAAGAAGTATTATTTAGCGCATCCTTCACTTCTTTGCACCCCCTGCGCATATCCGAGTTTCGTTTTTTCGTCTCAGAAGCGAAGTCCTTCCACGAAGCTGTAATCTGTCTTTTACATTAAATGTGTTAAATATTGTTAGTGTCTAATTGTATGTGTGGGGTGTTTGTGCATGTATAAATAATACAATCTAGTTACAGAATAGGGATCCATACTTGTCTAATATGATGCTCGTACCAGGCTCCAACTCAAGTAACTATATTTTTGAAATTAAATTATTTTCAGTTTTATGAAACATTTTGTTTCAAAGTACAACAATGTTTAGATAAAAATCTGCCATGTTGATAACTCATAACTAAAAAAAAAGTGAGAAAAGTTATATTGAAATTTTGAATATTAAGGTATGTTGCATTTTCAATTTTTTTTTAAAAATCAATTTCTGTTTTAAGCATAAAAATGTTGAATACATGCATTATCAGAATTTACAAAGTAACCTAAATCATAGTTTTTTTTTCTTTCGCTAGGTAGAAAATGCAGTGTTCCAGACTGCAAATCTAATTATGATCCAACAATTTACATTTCTTGCTTTCAGTTCTCCAAAGAGGAAGGCAGAAGAAACTCATAGCTTAAGAAAATTAATCGAAAAGTCTTTTCGCCAGGTACAAATACTGTTGGTTGCATTAAGCACTTTAGTGAGAATTTATTACTTGAACTTGGCTTCTACCACTTTAGAAAATCTTTATAAACAAAATAAGATACATATCCACATCTTAAATATTTTCTATCGACTTTTACAAAAAAAATATATTTATATTTAAAAAAAAAAAAAAAACATTTGTAAATAAAACAATTCAAGGTAGGTTTACAATATGATTCCATTGGTTTAAATAAATCTTTAACGATGAATGCTATTTCTAAAATCACGAACGCCCTTCATCATCCTGGAAGAAGCTCGTCCCGTGTGATGACGTCACAAAATCAACACTGATGCCCGGAAGAGAGCGATAAATGAAGAATCTCGCTAACAACCACACGCTTCTATCTCTATCAAGTGAAGAATAAGCAGCTTTTGTTCAATCCCAAAATAGTTTAAAAGCCATATTTTTTAATTATATATAGAATTTAAATAAATAAAAAAAATATTAGGGAAAGTTAAATTTAAATAAGAAATAAATAAAAGAAATTTAACAGTGAAAATTGAAAAAAATTTAATAGTTGCAAGTAAATATTCCTGATCCTTAACTAATCCATATCCTAAATAACGAATAAAATAATTTATTTAAAGTAATATTTGATTATTTAAAAATTGTTTCTACTTAAACAGAAAAGATAAGATCTAGAAGATGAAATTAGCTGATTAAAGATATATTTAAATTAACTATTACGAATCATTGATAACAAATTAAATTTCTTATTATAATTAAGGAGAAGTTATAGATATTTAAAACCAATTTGACACAATTAAGAATTTTAAAACCAACATTTTATGAAAATTGAAATAACTTGATTAAATAATACTACGAGGAGAAAACAGTGTAACAATTTCCCAAAACATGGGTTTTGAACGCACAGTCAGCCGTGTAACTAAAAAAAGTGTGTCGCTTTACCGCCTTAACAAACCGGAAGACAATTTATTTATCATATAAAATTATAAACTTTTAAAACACATGTTACAATCTCATAAGATTAAAATGCTAGCTTTTGAAATGCATTTTGATTTTTTCCATTTAAAACGACGAAAAAATTTTCCAGAAAATTGAGGACCCATATACCATGTGACCAAGAGCCAATCATAGCAATTTTCCGAAAATCTTCTCTCAGCCGTGTTTATACAATTGAATTCGACATTTCGCTGTTGTTGACATGTTGGAATATGGTATTAAAAAATGAGTCTAAGTTTCCGATCAGTATTGTATTATCCAAGTTTCAGGCTTTGAATTATTTGCTTGACATCTGACGTCTTCAATAATGGTAATATTTTCATTTCTTAATTGTACTTTTTAGATTAAAAAAATGTAATTTCTTTTTATAATAAGGTCAACATTTTTAGAATGCTGTTGTATTATTCAGCTATAATTGTATTAAACTGTGTTGATTGTGTAAAATCTTCAATATTATTTATTCTTAAATGTTAGTGTTAGAAGTAATGTCGAAATTGACTTGTCTTTTTCTTCAAGCTTGTGTTTTCCTTGTTGTTTCGTATATGTACTGTGCTTCGTGTCACTGTCTGAAATTTTAGGAAGAGTTTATCATTGTTTTTGTCATTCAAACGTATTTTAGTAACTATAATATCAAATTAATTATTTAATGCTGTTTATTAAATAGTACTTTATATTATTTTATTTGTTTTGTTATCGATCATAAAATGGCATTAAAGGAAACCAATATCAATCTAACGATTATCATTGTAAAGAAAATTGTATGAAGATAATACTATATGTATGAATTAATTTTTGTATCTCAAAAAAAAAAAAAAGAATTCAATTTTAAAATTTTCATGTATAAATTATGAAAAAGAAGAAAAAGAGTGAAGACAAACGATGGCGTCTTTTGATATTATACTAACAAATTCAACTTGAGTGCTTAAAATAGTCCCAAGATCAAATAAAAATAATCTAACAATACTTTTTCAAAAATACTTCACAAATAGTTATTTCCGGAAGTTACATCATTCAGTGAAATGGTAAATAGCTTATAATTTTTTTACATATTTATGTAAATTGTATTATATTAGTTTAAAAACAAATGTAAAACTTCTTGACATATATCTATTTTTAGTTGAAATTTCTTTCAAATTTAGTGTTCTTATATTGTTTAAAATAATGTTATAAATTTAAATTTAATATTTAATGATATATAATTATATATATATTGAAATTTCAAAATATATATATATATATATATATATATATATATGTAATAGTAATAATTTCTGTTAAAAATTCCTTGAAAATTTCAAATATTTAAAATTATAATTAATTTTTAATGATGATAATTTATTTTATTTGGTACCTGCATTATTTTCAAATGTCAGTAAAATGAGGAGTTTTTTCATGTTTGATTCTCCTTATTTAACTCATTATTTAATACAAAATATTTTTAATCATACAATAAATATATTCAATAATTCTTTATATTTTATTAAATTAGTTTTATATTGAAAAATATAAAGTTCAGATTTATCTGTTGCATATTTTTTTTCTTTTTCCATTTAATTAATTTTTTTAAACTTACTGATTGCTATTAATTTTAAATAAATATTTTGTAAATTAATTAAGTTGAAATTTTTTTTATAAAAGATTTTGATTTTCCATTTATTATATTTTCTTCATTTATATATAAAACACTGAATTTTATAGAACCAGTTATATTTTAACTTACTTATCTTATTTTATATCATAATATAAGCTTATTCTATATCATAATATAATTATGTGTAATAAAAAGTCTTAATATTTGCTTTATGGATATTATGCAGTGTGTAAAATAATGTTTTTCATATTACTTTTCAACATTTTTTTAAGTTATTGAAAAATAATTTTTCTTAAAGGTTACATTTTTATTTATAAATTTGTATTTGATAAGTATATGTATTGTAAATGTTATGAATAAAGTGCATGTATGTGATCTTTTATTAATATCTAATGTTAATTTATTTAGGCAAATGATGAACCACCATATCTCACTGTGGGCACTGATGTCAGTGCCAAATACAAAGGAGCCTTTTGTGAAGCTAAAATCAAGAAAGCAATGAGGGTTGTGAGATGCAAGGTAAGAGTTCATTTAGTCCCATTCCTTTAATTTTAACGTTTATTACTTTTCTAAATTGTACTGCACCTTTTTCTCATATTGAATTTTTTTAATCAAAATTTCAAGTTCTATGTATCTCAATGAATATGTATTATAATTCATGAATAATTATAATGTTAATGAGGTTACAACATTATTAAAAATGTTGTTTTAATATTTTAAACCATTTACTGCATTTGTTATTGCTTTATTAAGCATTGTTGTTATATTTGGAATCTAAAAATCTTGTTTTAAAACTAATTTTCCACAAAAATTAAAGAGATACTTTTGGCATGTCCAATATTCAGTATATCCTTTTTAAAATCCAAGTATATGTTTTTACCAATTTTTACAATAATTATGACAGCCTTTGCAAAGAGAAATTCAAAATAGTATATATTATTTTAAAAGGAAATCATACTTAAAGGCTAGTTAGACATAATATATATTGGGTTTTGTGAAAACATAATACTTATGAACAAAAAATGTTAATTTTAAGTTCAAAATATTTATCTTGTTGTTTTCATGAAATACCATTTACAAGTATTTTGCAGTGTCTGTCACATCACTGGAATAAAATTTTCTGTATCAAATATAAATATCCAATTAAATGGACATTAAATGGAATCTCAATGTTGGTATTTTATTTAGTAACTTAAATATATATATATATATATATAATATATATATATGTATATATATATATATATATATATTACACATACATACATACATACATACATGATGATATACTTGTATTTAGGAATAAAAAGAGACTAATACACTGATTCATGTTCAGATCTTATATAAGTCAACATAAATTAAATTAAACTAGTCAATTTTTTCATAAATTCTATTAAAAGGAGATATTTAATATATATCTGAACTATTGCATCTCCCTTTCATCTATAATAATTTTACAGTTTATCAAATATAATTTATAAATTAGGGATTTGGTGCGAGAAGCTTCCTAAATCACTAATTTATAAATTAGTGATTTAGGTGTGAAGTAATTATTTTTATTTCATTTAATATAACTTCTCACACTTTTTTTTTTTTTTTTTTTTTTGCTGTTGCCCTTTTACAAACTATTTGAACTTTGTTATTCACTTCTATACAGCAATTTATTGAAAAAAAATCAAAAGTTGTATAAAAAAAGTTGTACAAAAATATTTCTTTTATTTTTCTCTTTTGGAAAATTTCCCATATTTCCCATAAATTTTTTCATGCTAATCTTTTATGAAACATATTGAAGTTTGCTATAAATGACTTAAATTTTATGTTTTATGCAGAAAATATATTAAAAAATTGTTTTTCAGAATTTTTTTTTTTTTTTGACTAAATTTTCTTAAAATATAAAGATTAATTAATTATGATATTTTTGTATGCTTTATTTATATGCATAGTGTCATGTGAAGTGTTTTCTTTTGAAGAAATGTTTTTCTTATTTAATTTAATCCCATCAAAAAAATTCCTTCTTACTTAATTAATCCCTTTAAATTTTATATGGTGTACTTTTTTATCAAATATTTTTTTAATGTACGCTATTCTAAAAAGTAATAATTTTTGTGTATGTAGGGAATATATATTCATAGTACAAATAAAATGAGTTGGAAGAAATTGTTTTTCTGTTACATACTCTTCATGATAAAGTGTATCTCCTCCCCTCTCCTCAGAAGTTAGGCATGATAAAATTTCTCTATCTTTTATGTTCTTCAAAAACTTTCTTCTTCGTTCTTTAAATGTTAACACTATAATGTTTTATATCTGTTTCTGCCAAAGTAAAACTTGTTTAATTGTAAAAAAACATTAAAAATTAACATGAACAGAGGTTAATGTCTTTAACATGTTATGCCAACATGTGAGAACTGTGTTGAATATTATATAATTGTTAAAAAATTTTTTTAGTAAGAACATACATTTTCTCATGAAATAAGTAATATAAAGCAATATTTTTAGATTACAGGCTTTATAATTATGTTATACTATATGATTTTTTTCTAAGTAATCTTAACTAAAATGGGTCTATATTATTTATGCTAATTATATTTAATAGTTGAGGTCCAATTTGAACTTTTTCATTAAAATTCAGATAATTTTCATAAAATAAGTGATTACATAATTTAGCTTGAATTTATTAGTATTAGCCAATTTTAGTTTTTTTTTTGCATAATATTTTAAAAAATTAAAACCTAAATTAAGCTTACTTTTTAAAAAATGAAATTATGAGATTACTTTTTTTTTTTCCAAACAAGAGGATTGTTGCTTGCAGTTACATAAAAATTTATTTTTTATTAAAAGAAATTACCAACATATGATTGTTTTTTCTGCTGTGCTAATAAATAAAATATTTTCTGTCTATTAAATGTAATAATAAATTTGAATATTAACTTTTTTTCGGACTTATTTTCCCAAAGAATTGCAAAAATTCAATTTCTTACCATATAAATTTTAAAAACATCTTGCTGATCTTTTAAAAGCATCTTACTTTGCATCTTTACTGATACATAGTGAATGCAACTTTATATTTTATTAGTTATGCATATGTTGTTGATATGATACATGCAACCTTTATAATAAAAAGTTTTTGAATAATGATAAATATTAAGTGATTTTATGTATTTATTTATTAAATTTTTATCAATAAGAAGGACATATCTTTAATGCATATAATTTTGTTCATTTTGTAATTTATAAATCAGTTTTATTTAAACATAATTATTTTTATTAGGTTACTTTCAAAAGTAATCTTGGGACATTTATGGTAACTGATGATCAAGTAAAAGGTGCATTAAGAGTAAGTTTTTGTCTATTTTTAATTTAGAAAGCTAAATGTGAATATGAATTATTGTTTTATATGAATTATTGTTATATATGAATTGGTAAATAATAGCTTACATAATTTATATATATACATTGATGAGACTAACATAGGAGGCTCATGAAAATTTATGTATACAGAATGCTATTTTTATAGCTTTATTGTACAAACCTGATTGTGATTTTGAAATAGCCATTTTATTATTTTATTTTTTCTTGTATGTTTGCTTTTTTTTGATCATATCTGTAGAAGAAATATATATAGGAAAAAAAATTACAGAAATTGTGAAAACACAAAAACAAGGAATTTTTCAGAAACAGAAATTTGTTTGCTATTTTTGTAGCTACATTATTCATTTGCTATAATTTTATGTGGTTCCTAGTAAGTTCCATCAAGAACAGAAGGTACATACTTTGTAATGAAAATAATATTCATAATATAAAAATTTTCATGAGTGTCTTAGTTAGTCCTATCAAAAAGTATACCAAATCAGAAAGAAATATTGAAACTAATTACCGTCAGATCATTAGTTGCAGCGATACATCACAGATCTACACAAAAAAAAAAAAAAAAAAAAAGATCTACAGAAAATCACAGATCTACACAAGCATCAAAGAGTAAGCAATAATAATAATAATAAAAAAAAAAAAGGCTGAAGAACAAGTAATTCAGATGATCAAAAAAATCTTCTGAAATTAATTGCAATATTGTAAAGATAGTTTTTATTAAAGAATCAACTATTGATTACAAATCAACTAAAAATTATTGATTTGTAGCATTTCTAAAAAAATATTCTTAAGGATTATAATTTTTTTTTTCCAATTTAATTTTAATTTAGTTTTTAAAAACGTTTAAGCTGTTTTATTAATCTGTTTTTTTCATCATTCATTTTTTTCTTTTCTTTTTTACTCAGTTGTCTTGAATTTGTTTTTATTTGTCATTTAATAAATATTTGAATTTTTTTTTTTTATGATTTAATATATGAACAGGATTTTGACAGAAAATTTGTTGCAAGTTGATTTTCAAATTATTACAAAATTTTTAGGTTGGTTCAGAAGTAGAAGCAAAACATCCAGATAAAGGTGTTTTTTTGAGGCAATTATCAATAAATTACAAGATTACAGTCA
This sequence comes from Caerostris extrusa, assembly GCA_021605095.1. Classification (NCBI taxonomy): domain Eukaryota; kingdom Metazoa; phylum Arthropoda; class Arachnida; order Araneae; family Araneidae; genus Caerostris; species Caerostris extrusa. The sequence continues at coordinate 210,274 of BPLR01005973.1, forward strand.
ATATACTGTGGGTAAGTATACTAATTTTTTAATAGCCTACATTTTTTTTCCTGCTATTGTTAAATTAAGAGTGAAATAAGTTATGTACTATGCTTTGAAGTTTAAATGTAAACATTTTTTTTTAAAACTTCATAAAATAATTATTCCTTTTTTCTTTTTAAATTTGTGAATCTTTTCTTTTTTTGAAGTGAACAACTTTTTACTGCTGTTTATTAAAAGTAAAATAATAAAAAATTTTAATGAGATTGATAATTACTTTTAAAACGATGGAAAAGTGTAAACATTTTTAAATACTTCATAATTGAAGCATTGCATTATAATATTTTGAATAAAATTTTGTATAATGGGAAATTTGTGTTTAGAATAGAATTTCTGATATTATGATTGATGCAGGGTTTTTCTGTCTGACATGGCTTTCTTTTTATTGCTTTAATAATAATAAAATAATGTTTCGGTACTTACGTATTAACGGTACCTTGGCGACAGACTTGGCGTTTTTTAAGTGTCGCCAATCTTTATTATTTGGAATAAAAATATTTTGAAAGCGTTTTGATTTTTAAATGAAGTGTTTCATATATATATTATTATTCGGCAAAAAAAATTTTAAGTGTAGATTGGTGCCAAATCTGTAGTTGTGGTTGGCGTGTGTGCTCTTTATTGCCGCAACTGTCGCCAAGGTACCGTTAATACGTAAGTACCAAAGTTTTTTTAACTTATACTTATTAAGAGTTTAGCAAAAATTTGAAGGCACTTATTTAATTATAAAATTAAACATTCTGAAGACCATAAAGTGAATAAGGAAGATTTATCAAAGTTATGTACACGATTAAATTGTTATTAATTATCAATATAATTTCATTCTTTTACAGTTTTCGATGATGGAGATGAAACAACTTTGAGGAGGACTTCATTATGTTTAAAAAGTGGACGTCACTTTGCAGAAAGCCCTGTATGTATTGTAATGTTAAGCTCTTAACTTAAATAAAATAGATTCACCTCTTAAATTCTTCACCTATTTTTATGACTAGTATTTCTAGCTATTATATTGTTAATTTTTTCAGCTCTTGTTAACTGATTTTTTTCTTTTTGCATATATATGTATAATATATGCATATATATATATGTGTGTATATATGTATGTATGTATGTATGTATGTATGTATGTATGTATGTATGTATGTATGTATGTATATATACATACATACATACATACATACATACATATGAATATACAGTGAAAATGTTTTCTTTTTTACTGCTTTTATAAATATTGAGCTTTTTAATTAGTTTGTCCCAGATATGACTCAGTTTTTTGTAGCTTCTGTACATATATATAAAGCATAAAACCCCAAATTATGAAAACATTAAACAATAAATAGAGGTGTTATTAAGAAAGCAAATAATAACAGAATTATATCATCAATTTTGTTTTGTTGCAATCTTATTGCAAACAATTTTTATTTAATTGATAAAAAGCATTATTTGTTTTATTATTGAATTAAACATTTCTTCTTATTCAATTAAACTTTTGGAATTTTGTTTTGTGTGTGTATAAAATGAATTGACTAGTATTCAAAAAAATATGTCCATCATTATGTGAAGTAATTTAAATTGTATAAATCTGTGCTAGAATAGCTTCAATTCCTTTTAACTTTCAAATGAAGAGTTTATGAAATTATAGAAAGTTATTCATCATTTTATTGGGGTAGGTTATTAATTTAAGCAATCATTTTCATTTTTTACATATAATATTGCTTTAGCCCTTTTAAAATTTATTTCATCAAAAGTAATCATTTGATTTTATCTTAACAGAATGTGTTAAATAAATTAATTAATAATAATAATTAAAAAAACATTGTAAATTATTGCTTTTTCTTGCAGTATTTAAAATTTTTTTTCCATTTAAGTGCTTGTACTTTAATGTTCAAAAAATCATATAACAAGACAAATGAAATACAATTTGATTTGTAATATTGAGATTAGCTGATTTAAATGGTTTTAATAAAGCTTTAGAAGTAATTGATATTGGAATTTCATTAAGACTTGATTAGTACTTTGTGATGATGGCAAATATCTATCTATCTATCTCTCATATATATATGAGAGTTGAAGTTGTTAATTCTTACTTTTCTCTATAGCAATATAAAACTTTATTTTAAATATAAGCAGCAATTGTTAATTTTTTTTATATAAAATTTTTTATATATATTTTCCCTGTATATTAATGTAATATTAATGAATCATTTAACTAAGTTTTTTTAAAAATGTTTCTAATTGATATTTTTCTCATTATAGACTTTAGATCAATTTCCACTGACAAACCCAGAACATTTTGGTACTCCTGTTATCGGATCCAGCAAATTTAAGCGCAAACGTAGATCCACCATGAATTCTTCTCTGTAAGTTTCATTTTTTTTTAATTATTTATTCTTCCTTAATTTTTACTTAACTTTAACAATGAATGCAAGAATGAAAAATATTGACTATTTTTATTTTAATTTAGTACTCTTAAATTTTAATTGCTTTAAGTACTGTTGTGATGTATTGCATTTTTATAAAGAAAAGTGTTGTTTTAATGATATTTGATTTAATAAAATAATATAGAAAATTTATATTTTACTTTTTAAGTAATACTTTTAAATATAAATGTAGAGAAAAATGTATTATTAATGTAATATTATTTAAAAAAAATATTTTTAGTATTAAATTTTATTAATTAATTATAGAATGTTTTAAATTACAATAATTGGGCCTTATTACAAAAAAATAAATTAGCAAATTTGGTATAAACACTGACAATAAAATGTAATATTTTTTAAATGGTGTTGACTACTCCTTCCCCCAAAAAATAAAACAAAAATAAATACTGCATGAATTGCAAAAAAAAAAAAAAAATGTTTTTAAATGTTCAACATTTTAAATTACTGTACTTAATTCCTTATTTTGAGCAAGAGATTAATTTCTAAAATAAAATAAAGTTGTGAAATATAAATAAATAATTCATTATTTATTTTAATGATCTTTACATATTTTTTTTGACTATATATATATATATATATATATATATATAAAATCTTCTGATATCTTCTGAGAAGTTGTTGAAATTTTGACACTTTTTTAATATATCAGTGTTCAAATTTAGGAAAAATTATATATTAAGAGTGATCATGCATTTTTTGCTACTATTTTCTATAGATTAATTCTAATTAATCTGAAAATTCTGAATTTTTCTGAACAGATTCAATTTCTGCAGATATTTAAAATGAAGGAAAAATATAATATTTTTTTAATAACTAAGCAGTTTAGTTAAATAGATTCTTTAACCAACTAATATGAATATATGAGTATCCAATCTGCGATTTCTTCTTTTGCTGCTAACAATAAACTCTCAACAGGCATTTACATATATTTTTATAAAACAAGCATTAAGATCATTAAAGTTAACATATAATAACTTAGAATTGAGGTTAGTAAAATTGTGTAATCTTATTTCAACAACTTTATTCAAGTATATGCTCTTAGTTATTAAAAAAAAAAGCGGACTTCATATTTCCTTAATCTCTCCATATATTTCTCAAAGTTTATGTATGTGTTCGTCTTTGCACAACTACAATTTATATCTAATTTTCACTAAAATTTGTAGAGATACTTCTAATATAAAGTCTAGATCAATTGAAAAAATTTTCAAAATTGGATCAATTATCCAATTAGGTTTTATGGAAATTTGGCTATTATCTGTCCAGAATGGCCAATGGCTGAAGAAAGCAAAGATGCTTCCTTGAACATAAAAGAATTAATAAGGTTTATTTTCTGAAGTTATGCAATATCTTATGATTTGCACTATTATTATTAGTTTAGATTTCACTACATTCAAAGTTTTAACAATTTTTTTATTTCTTACATTTGGAATCTAAATTTATTTTTGAGTAAATAGTTACTTGGTTATTATCCTTAAGATGAGTGTATTTTCTGAAGTTATGCAATATCTTATGATTTGCACTATTATTATTAGTTTAGATTTCACTACATTCAAAGTTTTAAAATTTTTTTTTTTTTATTTCTTACATTTGGAATCTAAATTTACTTTTTGAGTAAAATAGTTACTTGGTTATTATCCTTAAGATGAACTTTTAATTTTGATAAAATTTAAGAAAATTATGTTTTAGACGTTTTATGTATTGCAATGAAAATTTCAATTTAAATAAAAAAAAACTCCATTAAAGTATGAGCAGCCTGTTATGTTAGCTTAGATGTGTTAATTCAATTTTTGTTGTTGATCAATAACACAAATATCACAGCCTACTTGTTTTTAAGGGTCTTTACTAACTCATTTTAAGATTCTCAATTATGTTTATTATATTTAGCTATTTTTAAAAAATGTTGTTGGGGTATTTATTTAATTGCAACTTCTTTTATCAGGGATTATGAAAGCAGTGATGAAGACAGCATTTCTAGAAAAGTGAGAGCTATTCGAGGAAAAGAACAAAAATCCAGATCTTGGGAAAGTTGTATGCGTCGATTATGGAGATCGGCGTAAAAAAGATAACTGGTATCCTGGATTAATAGTCCCACACCCTGCTCAATCAACTATAAAGATATCAAAAGAAGAACATCTTATTCGATCTTTCAAAGATGGGAAATAGTAAGGGCTTTAATTTTTGTATAAATATAAGTTTGTAACATATGTTGCAAATACAATTAATTATTCAAATAGCTTTTATTTCCTTATAAAATGGTTTGGTTAATAACATTGCTAATGCAATATATATAATTTTACTTTATTTTAACTGCATTTGCATTGCAATTTCTTCAAAGTAAAATTATCAAATGTTGTACTCAAACATTAATATAAACTTTAATTATACATCAGTCAATCATTTTATATGAATGATAATATTCATATTAAAATTAATATTTAAAAAATTTAAATTATATACTTATAACTAATATATAAAGAAAATCAATATTTGTATTTAGACTAAAATTTGTCAACTAAGAAACAATGTATTCAAGGTATTATATATATATATATATATAGATATATCTGTTTTTTAAGTTAGAAAGAAAAAAAAACTTAAATTATTATTTAGTACTTTTATGCATATCTTTACATCAGTAATATTAGTTTTCTTTCTCAGGACTGAACTGTTAAAAAACTTTTACTTAATGTATTATTTTTTAAATTTATTTTATTATTTTTATTTTTAGTTATCAAGTCCCTAAGAAAGACATACGTGAATTTGCAAAAGATGCTGTTCAAAAAGTGGAAAATAATGCTTTAAGAACAGGTAATTATTTTTTGTTTTTGTTTTTTCAGTGATTAGAAATTTTAAGATTTTTGTTTTATTTAGTTGCCATTTATTGTTTAAAGGTAACAAGAAGTCATTTTTTGTCCCATGTTATTTTTACATCTATTTTTTTTAAATTTAAAAAAATTATTTAATAAAATATTTTAACTGAAGATTCACACACTCTTCAATTTTTCATTACATTTAATTCTTCAAAAGAATATATATATTCAATAAATAAAAAAATCTTTATATATTAAGACATTCAGATTTATATAATAAATATTTCATAAAAAGTTTAAGTTGGTGTGTGTAACAATAAAATAAATAAATGTGAACCTTTAAAAAGCTTTTCTATAAAAATTTATAAATAGTATTTGAGTAAAATTTTGATTTATATGAAGGATTATCTTCTTTCACTTCATTAAAAGGATATTTGAGATTTTATTATTATTATTATTTTTTTTTACAAAATTATTTCTTTATGCATAATTTTTATGATAGATGATTGTTTGTCAAAATAGTTTTTATTCTCTGTTAATCAAACATTCTTAGTCAAGCTTTTTAGTATTTTTACACAATGGAAACTGGTTTCATTTCCACCTGTTGTTTAAGTGTAAACCTTAATTATATCTTTTGCATTGAAGGGAAAAGTGGTATCAAATATTTCAAAGTATTTATGGGAGGTGATAAGAAATAACAGTTTCAGGTCTATAAATCAAAATCATGTAATTATTAAATTCATCTGACTTTAGATGTTAACTGTGTTTTCCTGTGAAATCATCATTTTAATAGTTCAGATTAGATAAGTTCCTGAAGATAGATTTAATTGTTCCCTTAATGTAAAAGGCCATATGTATTTACTTTCTATGGCCATAAATCTCTCTTAGCAATTATTCATTCAAAAACTTTCATTTTGAATTGTCATGTTAGTTGTTAAAATACCTTAGAATACTCATAATATTGTAATTTGTAACTTATTAAATAGTTTGATAGATTGCTGGAAATATTCTGCATTACTTAAATCAATAAAAACAAAAATTGATATTTGAGTCATTTTTCATTTTCCTGGTAAAAAAATCCCATTTTTCATTTTCATCTACCAAGTTATAGTTAATGCATATTGCTAAAAATAAAAATTGATATTTGAGTCATTTTTCATTTTCCGGTAAAAAAATCCCATTTTTTCATTTTCATCTACCAAGTTATAGTTAATGCATATTGCTAAAAAAATTTACTTTAATTAAAAATTGCTTTAATAATTTCTTTTGGAAGGCAACAAATATGAATTATAACTTAACTAACTATTAACTCGCTAACAATAATTAATTCAAATGCAGGATTTAGTAAACTATTTAATGGTTGAAAAATTTTCTTAAAATTGCTCTTAAAAAACCCTTCTCTTAAGGATGCTGTGGGACAATTTTGCAAGGACCTCTAATTGCTGAAACCAGTAATAATGTGTTATTTTAGTGTAATATACCTACAGAGTACAATTGGAATTGTTAAAAAAAATATTTAAAAATATTGCCTTTTATTAATTATTTTTTTAAAATTGATAAGCAATTTAAAAAAGGCTTCTATCTGTTGCATAGGGATAACACTTTGCATAACATTCATTTTTAAGATTACATTACAATTTTAAACTATTAACTATTTAATTTTTTAATAGACACATCTCCAAAGTCAGTGCAATTTAAATATAATAGGAGGCTTGCTATAATTCCCTTAATGTGATAAAACAGTTCTGGCCATTTTGACATTTAAGAAATAAAATCTCAAACTCTTCTTGAAAAAATTTTTTTTTAATTCAGACAAATAATAATGAAGTAGCTTAGAATTGCCACAATATTTGTCAACATTAATATATATATATATATTAATATTGGCAATTCTATGCTACTACTTTATTAAAACATTTTTAATTAAATTTTTTCTAGTATTTGAAATAGCTTAAAAAACAATTATGTAGGTTGCTATTTTTGTTTACATGTAGAGCTTTTGTAGATTCATCTAACTGCCCTAATAATATTTATATCAATGTTCTAGCCTAGTTTATGTTGTCATTTGAAAAACATAAATTGAATATTATTTCTACAAATATGAACATTTTATATTATACATGTAATAGAAGCTGCCTCATATTTCATAAAAGAAATATTAAATGATTAATGATAAGTGTTACTAAATGAATAATGGAGTCTTTGAGGGAATTTGACCATGAATTTTTAATTAGTTTTGAAATAGATTTTCCAATGCCTAAAGATGAAAATTTTTAGTGTGTAGTTGGTTACTATGAATTAACTACTTTTAATATTAAAAAATTTTTTTTTTTCTTTTCCAGCTGTGGAAAAAGCTACTAATTATCTTGAAAATGATGAACTACCACCTCATTGGGACAAAGCTCTGTTTTCTTCTTTAGATTCTCATTCTGCAAATGAAGAGAGCCACGATTCAGATTCTGAAGTAAGTATGGCACTTATTTTTCTGCCTTTGAACTGAATTAATTAATTGGAAGTGTTTATCAAAATAATCTTTATTAGATCAGCGAATGTTTGCTATTTACCATTAGAAATTTTCATTTTCTGTTTTGCATAGAATTTTTTTGGTCTTCAATATTCAGCAGTTCTAAAAACTTCCAAAGTTATGCCTTTTTAAATACACATTTTGTAAAAGAATATTTGCTCTTTTTGCATTATTTACTAAAATGACAATGTAAAGAATAAATATTAGCTAGTTTTCATGAAAATATTTGCTAATGATTTTGCATCTTAGTTATATCTACCACATCATCTGCTTTCCTGTTTACATACTTTTAAGCAGGCTTTTATGCTTTCCCTTTTAAGTGCTTATTTAGTTGAGATCTTTAACACTGTAATACTTTTTATTCCTTGACAGACTTCAGATGATGAACCCAATGAAGAAAAGATAGATTTGTTGCTCAGCTATACAAGTTTATGGATGAACGAGGTAATAAAAATTAGGCTATTTTCCAATTCTAATGAAGCAATATTAATTTTATTGAATTCTTATATTTCTTCTTTTATTGTTATGTCTAGGAACTCCCATTAATAAAGCTCCTGTAGTCAGCAATCGAGACTTAAATCTTTATAAGCTTTTCAAAATCATGACCAAACTGGGAGGCTACAACAAGGTAAAGGAAAATATTGACAAATAAATTTCAAAAAGTTTAATAATTAGTTAGATATGGATAATAAAAAGTGGTCTTATTTTAGGAAATTATCTAGTTTAAAGTTTTTATTTTTAAATAATTATATTCATTATTTATTATAGATAATATATGTGGCTTAGTTATTATAAATTTTAACAAGTATTTTGAATGTGTGCACATGACATAAAATAAATTTTACTAATAATTATGTGCTTATGTTACACATATAATTTTTTTTTTTTTTTTTTTTTTTTTTGTATTACTGAGTTATTCAGTTATTTCTTTATGATTTACCGAAAATGTAATGTAGTTATAATTTTTTCTTGTTCTTATCTATGATTTAAACATTTATTTTTACACAAACAATTTTTCTTATAATTAAAATTAAAACCTAAATTGGTAATTTTAAAATGCCTTTGATTTACCTAATCTAACAATTGCATTATTAATTGCTTTTTTGTTATAGGTTACTAACAAGAATAAATGGAAGTTTGTTTACACAAAAATGGGTTTACCTCAATCCAATTCTAATGGAATCAATCAAATAAGATCTGCATATAAAAAGGTATATTCATCTGTATGCTTTTTAATTGCAAAAAAAGTACCTATTGAAACTATTTGAGTGCAAATTTTTAAATTATTAATAAGTATTAAAATCTTAAGAGAAAAGAGGTAACTATGTTGTCATCTCTATTTGCTGCTGTTTAACTGAAGATTGACTCAATATTTGTCTCATTTCTTTTAATGTTTCATTGATTATTTCTCTATATTTTCTGACTTTTATATTTTCTATTATGGAAGTATGTCAGATTTATTTATAGATGACAATGTTCTAGGATTTAATTAGAAATTTGAATGGAGTTGACTTGTAGAACATAAAAAGTTTTGTAAAACAAATATTTTAAAAGTGTTACAATCTTATTAAGTCTTAAACTGCATTCAGCTAAGAACTTTAAACTAAAGACTGGGTTGAATTTTTTTATTTCCTAATTCTATTCCCACTGAAAATTAAAGTCTTCTGACTATCGTTATGTGGATAAAGATTTCCTCTTTCTTAAAGAGATGATTTGTTTGATCTGGATATGACTATTTGACTTTACACAGAAATTTTTCGTCAATAAATTGATTAAATTTAAATTCCATGCAACACAGGGGAATGGTAGATTAACAAACTAAAAGAGGTTTTTATTAGCTGACAATCTTAATAGGTTTTTATTACATGGCAATCTTAATATTCAGGTGTTTTTTGTCCATGATGTGAATTTAACATAAAATAGGTAAAGGAAAGTAGTCATTTTATGATTAACAGATTTCATGTTTGGGGTATTTTGAATTAAAAATGGTTATTTGATTCATCATCTTGTGGCTTCTTTAAAAGCTTCATTGCATCACAAATAAAAGTTAATTTAGTTATGTTAATGACTAATTCTACAAAAAATAAATTTTATCATAAATTTGCTGGAAATGTTTATAAAAACTTGTGCCTGTATTCATTGATTTAGATGTTCACAATAGTGAGATTTCTTAATTATTTTGAATAAAATTTTTGAGGAAATTTTGAAGGATGATATTTCTTTTAAACAAATCAGATGTCATAGTTTTTAGTATAAATAAGATGTCATGTCAAATTTTCCTGTTTAGGATTTGAATTTGACTTTTGCTAATATACATATATTTTTTTCTTAAAGGTATTTACAAAGTTTTGAAGATTTTTATCGTAAGTTGGGGTGCACTATGGTCAACAATAGCCGTTCCACTAGGGGGCGGCATCGTTCTGATCGTAACATAATGACTACTAGAACACGCGATAGGGAAACTGCATCGCCTAAATCAAGAAATGCAAAGGAATTAAGGGAAAAAGTAAGATTGCCCATTATTTCTAAGTAAAGTTCATTCAACTTTGGTTTCAATATTTAAAAAATTATATAAAACCAATGATAATGTTAAATTATTATAAAGATTTTATTTTGCTCTCATAATTTTTAAAATTATTCTTAAAAAATATATAATTATTATTTTTTTATTATTTTTTATTTTTTATTATTTTATTATTTTTTTTATGTAATGTAGAATTTAATAATTTTTTTTAAAAAATATTAATTGTACTAAAAAAAAACATAAATGGAAAATTTTGCATTTTTTAATTTTTTTTTTTTTTTTTAAGGATAAAAATCTGTATTTTCTTCAATTGTATTTATATAAAATCTAAGTGTTTTAACAGGATTTCTTATTTTTTCATCACTGTGACAACAACTTTTTGTTTTGAAATAGTATCGAATTGCAATTATTGGAAAAAATAAATCAGTAATATAAAAGTTCATTTTTTTAGATATTGAATTCAAAATAATTAGTTATGCATAATTTTTTTTTGTTACAAGGACTGCAAATTAATTTTGAAAGGTTTTTTGCTAATTCAAGACTTTATTATAAAAAACTGTGTACATTATTATTTTTCAAAGTAATTTTTGAATGTTATTACTTTTACATTACCTTAAATACTTTTACTGTACATTATTACTTTTCAATACATTTTACCACTACTTTTTCGCATCTTTATGGCAGCATATTGATTCTGTGTAGAAAGAACAACTCATCTTTTGACGCTATCCTTCAATCAATTCATTTTTTTGTATCTTCATAATATTGGAAGTGCTGCTTAGCAAGGCCATGTTCCGTGAATCGTAACAAATAGTAATCCGATGGGGCATTGGTGAATATAGCTTGTGAGGTAAAATTTTTCAGAATTTCTATTATTTTTTTCATTATACAAGCAATATGTGGCTGAGCATTGTCATGTTGAAAAATTACGTTACCATATCTTTGTTCAAATTGCAGTCAGTTTTTCGTCATGATTGAAATGTATCAGTTGTGTTCAGTAATTCACCAGTGAGAATTTCATTCGGTTGATGGAACTAATACTACACAACACCATTCTGTCCCACCAAATACAGAGCATGAGCTTTGAGGCATGAATATTAGGCTTTACTATCAATGTTGGCCAAGTAAACCACATAATTTTCAGTGCTTAGGATTAATGTAACATATCCATTTTTTATCTAGTGCCGATACGATGCAAAAATTCTTTTGTTTTTGATATTGAAGCAATTGTTCAAAATGTAAAAATCACATTCAACATCTCTCGGCTTCAATTTGTATGGCCCCCAATTTCTTAGCTTTTGAATCTTGCCAAACGCTTTTAAATGTTTCGAAATTGTTATGTGACCAACATTCAATGATTCAGCAAGTTCATCTTCCATTTGACATGAATTTTGGTAAGTAATGCTTCTAATTTATCATCTTCGGAATTTTTTGGTTGATCAAAACTATTTCGAAATCACCATTTCTAAAATGGCGAAAACCAATACTAACCTTTTTATCAATGGAGTATGTTCACTGTAAGCTTTCAACAGCACTAAGAGAAAATGTTATTTACACTTCAGCAAAATGACACACAATAAAAAATAAAGCTTAATCACAGACCTTTGACATTAATTTAATTACAGAAATGTATAAAGTGATATAGCATGAGTTATACCATCTATTGTAAACCCATCAAAATTAATTCACAGTCCTAGTACTATCTAAGTATGTATATCTAAAAAGTACTATCTAAGTATGTCTTTGGATATTTGAACCTGAAATAATTTATTAATTTAATTAAATCATTACTACCATAATATCTACTGAGTTTGATACTTCATGATTGATGTGTAACAGTTAAATTGCTTTGGATCCTCAAATCTGTTAAATCTTAATAATGTGAATAAAATTATGTAATAGAATGTTTATTTTATTAAAATTATTGCAGTAGATTTAAAATATTGAAAACAGTCTACTAATTTCTGTTGAAGAATCTATTTACATTCTGTTTTTATGAGTAAATTTCTTGTCAGTTAATTTATTCATACTAATAAATAGTTGGATAACTTATAAAAAATGATTATAAATAAACATACATTATAAATTTGCAAATTATAATTTTGAATTTGTTTTGGAAACAATGTATTGTTTAGTGAAAACTATTGATTTTCTACTGATTATCATGAAGGTTTGTAACTATGAAAGAAAAATTATTCTTAAAATCATAATGACAATAATTACTAAGTCCATTGTGCTGTCATTCATACTGATCTGACTTATTACTGTAGGAACATTTTTTTTTTTTTTTAAATTTAGGAAAACCTTTTTAAATCTAGACTATTTTTTGAATATTAAGGGTTTTTAGTACAAATACTATTTTTACTATTATTACCGAATCATTACTATTTTGCTCACGAAAAATATCATTATATGTAATTACAGTGCAATATTGATTGCAGTTGTGATGTTGGAGAAGCAAAGACATATTGAAAGTATACATAATACCTATAAAATCAAAAACTGATATTTAATTAAAATTATTTGGTAATTTATATTTTATAATTCAGCATGTTTTCATTCAAAATAAAATGACTTTTATTATGATTAACAGATTGTAAATGAGAAAAAAGTTGAGGAGAAGCCTAAAGTAATTGAGAAAAAGCCAGAAGAGCCTGCTAAAACTGCAGAAAAGCTGAAAAGTCCAGAGAAAAAGCGAATTGAGAAACCCCAATCTAAAGAAGAAGAAAAAGATTCCAAGCCCAAAAAAGAGGAAAAAGAGAAACCAAGACTTGCACGTTCACAATCCTTGACTAAGGATAAAAAGGATGCTAAGCCTGAGAAGGCTAGGACACGTGAAGATGCTCGCAAGGAGAAGAATGAAAGTCCAGAAAAAAAAGGAACCCGATCTACTTCTAAAATTGATCCTCCTAAAAAGGAAAAGGAAGACACTCCAAAAAAGGAAAAATCGCCAAAAGAAAAGGATAAAAAGGAAGAAAAAGACACCAAAGAAGAGAAAGTCAAGGTAAAAAAGGAAGATAAAGTTATTAAGGAACGAAAGGTGTTGCGTGAAAAAAAGGCAGATGAGAAGAGTCCCAAAGAGAAAAGAGAGAATCCTCCCCGTGAGAAGAGGGAAAGAGATTCTTCCAGAGAAGATAAAGGATTGCCCAAGATTAAAAAGGAGGATATAAAGATCCCTGAGGATAAAAGTCCTAAAAGAAAAATAGAAAGAGTCGGCCGAGAAAAAACAGAAGAGAAAAGTCCGAGGCTAAAGCTTGAAGATCGGGCTCTGATCTTGGAAGCCAACAAAAAACCTACTGATGAGATTGAAATAAAAGTTACTAAAGAAGAGAAGCCAGTGAAGAGTGAACCAGAAGTGAAGAAAGAAGAGAAGCTTAGGCCAAAGTTAAGGGAAAGAAAAGAAGACACTCCTTCTCTAACTGGGGATGAAAATACTGCAGAAGACAACACAGAAGATGCAAACACTGAACCAGATGTAACATCTCTTGATGGATCTGAAAAGAAACTTAGAACAAAAACAGAAGAAGGAGAGGAGTCACCGAACAAGGTAATAATAAGATATGATTGCTACTACTGAGTAAAAGCATCTTAAAATTTCATGGTGTTGTTGAATTCACACTAATAATTATTAATTAGATACTTAATTGAGTTAACTTTCAACAAACAAAATAATTCTTCACTGAAATGATATTTATTTTTTTTTTTGTCAAAAATTCCTTAAAACAATTTTAGATGTTAAATGTACAAATCTCTTTGTTTTGTTTTATTTCCATTTATACAGCAATAAAAAAATGAAGAAACGATTAAATTAATGAAGAAATTTGATTCTCTTCAGCTTAAATTAAGATTAAAGTAATTAAGTTTGCTTACAGTAGATATATTCATAATTTCCCTTCTTACATAAAGCAAAGCCTCTAATGAGGCATTTTGCCTCTCGAACTTTTTAATATAGTGTAGCAGATGTAATATGGTATGAGTAATTCTAAATTTGCTACATATCTGATTGATCTCGGATCTAGTGCTTGGTGTAAAAAAAAAAAAAAACACCCCTAGAATATAGTAGGCTATTGAATTCCATTTATGATATAATGTAAGTTTTGGATGCTCATCGTTATTTTTTTAACAATTTTTAAATTAGAATCTTGTGTATAAAATATATTTTTATTTGATAAAATTTTTGATTATTTAATGAATGTAGAGAAATATATTTATCATATATTCGTAAATAATAGTTTCAAAATTCTCTCTTAAAAATGACGTAAAAATAGTAGTTTAACATCAAAAGACATCATAAATTTTAAAGATCCAAAAATTTAATTTAATTTAATGTGAGATTATCTGTATACAATTCCTGTACTCTTAATCCATGCGATTTAATACAAGTAGATGAGACATCCATAATCATCTTAATTTCTTACTAACATCTCTTTGAATACTTGCTAAGACACTTTTTTTTTAAATGTTACTCTAATTTTGTACCTTAACCAAAAATGCATTATAATAATAAAAATGATTTTTTATACTTAAATTAAAATTAAATTTTGTGTACTAATTTATCTGTAGCATTGTTATATCCATCTAATTGTGTTTTCAATATCTGGTTTTAAATCTTGTTCAGAATAATTGATTTATGCTCCATGACTGTGCTATAATGTTATTTCTTTCATTTGTCTCTTTAAAACTGCTTCAATCTTTTTAATTTGCATTGCATTAGTATTTTTCTTTACTAATTGTATCTGTTTTGTGCGATTGTAGGCATCTTTGGAAGTAAGTAAGTTTTATCAAGTGTATAGTAAGTATTAGCTTTTAGGAATTTAGAATTGTGCATTGATCTAAATGTCATTTAATTTTAAAATGACATTTTTTCCTCAAATTTATTTTAATCAAAGTTGGTTTAACAAAATATTGCTCAAAATAATAATAAAAAAAAGTATTGAACTAATACTTTGAAAATAATCTCACATTGAAAGCATCCTTAGGCTAATTCACAGATTTAATTTCCATAAATAGCATGATTAAATTTATCAAATTCAAATAATTCATTTCTGATATAATCTCGTAGGAATTTATGATTTTAAATTAAGTTTCTGTTGATAAATAAGGTATAAGATTTAAATAAATATTACAACATTTCATATCACATTGTATTTATGGGAAAAAATAGTGAAAAAGAAGCATTAAATCAAACTAATATTTTTGTGTATCATAAACATTTTTTTTGATATTTAAAAATTATTTTGTGTTTATAATTAGAAATTTTTATGCAGATTTTATAAAAAAATAGAAATTAATTTCTGGAAAAGCATAAGAATGTCCTTTTCTTTCCTAAGATAAGATTTAACTTCACTATACTAGAAATATGTTGATTCTGTAAAAGCACCTTTTGATATAGGAATCAAATGAATATTTATAAAGCAAAAATTAACGAATGTATTTTTTGGCTAAAATAGAAATGTACTTATTTTTATTTAGCTTTAATGAAAAACAATCTTTATAGTGATTGAAAGCAAAATGCATCACAGTGTTTAGAATCTAATATAGGCAACTGCACAAAAAAGGCCCTTTAGGCAAAGTGTTACAAGAATGTTTGCTGTGATATATAATGCTACAGAATTTAGTTCCTTCTAGCAAATAGGGAGATTATAAGTTATTGACATTTTTTTTATATTTTTATTTCTTTAAATCCTTTTATCTAACAATTTAGATAAAAGGATTTGATTAATTTTTCTGTTTTAATTCCTCGAAATAAACACACACACACACATATATATATTCATTCGTGTATTTCCATTAAATGCATCCATTTAGTACGTCCTTTTGATTTTACCATGATTCATTCATTTATATATATATTTCTTGTTGTAGTTATCTTTATACACTGTGTGATTTTTTTTTAGTATTGTAATGTATTAATAACAGTTTTTAATTTGGAAAATTTTATGATCTCAGGTTATATAAAATTATTTATTTATATTGTCAAAAATTATGACAATATAAATAAAAATATTGATTATAGCAACAAGAGAATTCTGATCCTGTGTTCAGTCTTAAGTCTTCTTACTGACTTCAGTGTTATTTGAAAACTTCTATTATAAATTATTTTGATGATTAATGTATATTGCTTACATATCCTCTTATAATTTTAAACATTCTTTAATGTCTATTGGTGTAATATTTTTTTTTTTCTGTCAAGGTTTCTTTTCTTTTTTTTTTCTTTTTTTTTTATCTGAAACTTTTTTTCTAATTGACTTTCTATTATTTGTCATCATTTTTTTCTTTAGAATTGTCTGACATTTTCTTTTGTCAAATTGCATTGCAATTGTAGATGTGTAAAATTTCAATTGCATATTTCTAATTGTATTCTTAAAAATTAGTTGATTTCTTATTGGTTGATTTTATAAAAATGTCATTATTCTTTTGATTTAATTTAATTTTTAGTATGAATTTTGCTGCAAAGAATGGAAAAAGAATACATTTTTACATCATGAATTAACATTTTTCTTTACATTGTTTAATAAATGGTTTTCTCTTTTCTTTTCTTTTGCTTTAAAATAACATTATGAAGATTTGTAGTTAAATATATAAAGTATATATATATATATATACATATGAATTAATCATGCTATGAATTAAATGATATGGCAAATTACAGTTACATACTACATCTTCTAATGTAATTTAATAATCAACTAATATGTACAAATATATATAAGGGATTTTGGAAAATCAGCTGCAACATCATGTATCCACTCTGCTTGCTGATTAATTGGTGTTGCTCCTCTGATCTCTGGTTCATCAGGTTTCATTTGACCAAATGTGAAAGAAATTCTAACTAAAGAAAAAGTTTCTGTTGTGTCAAGTCTTATGGTCAGAAGTATTATCCCAAGGCAACCATTTAGAAATGATGCTTTTTATTTTTAATTTGGTTTTTGCCAATTAATCGGATGCATAAGGTTTTCCACAATTTTTAAAATTATACAAAAATTTAATCTGTCTTGAAACAAAAGTAATATTTTTTCCCTTTATTTGAATGAGTTGTATTACCAAGTGTAGAATCATATAAATTGTCAGTTGATCTATAATTTTGTTGGATGCATATTTATTTAGACAGTGCCTTTTTTTCATTTAGTAAAATATATATGCATTACTGCCATAAACAAAATACAGGATTATAAAATGCTACTTAAAACCCTGTAACATATTCACTTGATTTTTGCATTAAAATTTGGCTTGCAAAATAAGTTAAATAAAAGAATGCTAAATGTTTATTATTCTACCGATGCATTATTGCTTTTTTTTTTTATTCAGGGAATACAATTACGTAAATTTTATTAGCATGTTAAGAATATGTGGTTAAAGATAAACCTTTTTTGTTAGTTGATGGATGCTAATTAAAATATGTTATTATAAATGCCGAACATTTCTAACATTTTGAAGTTTTTCAAGAATTATTTAATTTTTAAGATTTTGTTTATCATTCTTATTACATTGTACATGTATATTGGATATACAAAATATAAATTCCTTTTGTTTAATTTGTAAAATGCTGTTTGATGAATGGTATCACAATATAATTTTAAGTATAAAGTAAGTAATGTTTTAAAATATTAAATTTCATGCTTTTAAAATGAATTATAAAAAATAAAAGGGAAACATTTGAGTCTACTAGAATAGAAAATTGTAAAAATTGTTTATTTTTATTCGCTGTTCTGAAAGTTAGTTTTTTACTTTACTAGTGCACAAATTTTATTGTATTTTATGTGACAAGGTAAAGAAATTCATGTGCAAAAAGCTACATTATTAGGTTAATTATTATAACTTATTAAATTACTGTAGAAATATAAATTTGCATCAAATAAAATAGACTATAAATAATCTCAAAAATGGTAAATATACCAAAATACTGCTTGATGTTCATATGTATTTTAGCTAATATTATTGAATCCACAGAATTAAAAAGCCACTAAAATTATTTCTAAAGTCACCCGTTTTAAAATATTTCTTATTATTTTTGAAATTAGATGACATTTTCATTACAAGATATTTTTGCTTGATTTTTAAAAAAATTTACACAAATTGATTTTAATAAGAATTTTGCATCCAGCTCGAAAAGGTTTATTCAATTGAAATTTTTTACAGGGTAAAAGGAAATTCATGAAATCCGAAGATAAAGATGACAAAGAGTCTCTTCATGACATGAGTGATTCTGATGATGGGTATGTAATCTGAAATTTAGTAAAAAGTATTAAATTATTACTTTTTTTAAAACTTTTTAAGCTAACAAGGTTAAATATTTCAAATTTATTTAGATATAATGATGCTTGCTGTTTGAGTCTTCTGTAGATATATATATTTTGCAATAACTCTTTCTTATATTGTGAAGTTGAATATTTAGCATTCTTATAAAAAATAAAGGCTACATAAAAGTTGGTATGTGTTTGGTTTTTCCAGCAAGTAAAAGCAATTACCTATTTGTAATTTTCCTACTTAAAGCTATATGTCTTATTTTTAAATTCCATTTTATAATTCTAAAATATCTTTGTTAGTATTTAATTAACATGAGAAATTTTTATTCATTTTGTGCTTTTGTCTCTTGACATGTGAGGTATAACAGAGTTATTGTATTAACCCTAGCAATAGGCATAAGACAAAAATGAAGGAAAATAAGAGTGCAGGATCCATGTCCGGTGTAACATATCCAAGTTTATTTGTTACTATTTCTGCCATAAAGTGTATAGACATGAGTATAAAAGCAAAAAATAATAAGATACAAAGTACAGTTATTTATTTTTAAAAATAAATGTACCACTAACCGTTAGTTTGCATATTTTCTGTAGATACAAGTCTGCATTCATACATATATATTTTTGAGTATTTTATTTATAGTTTTTTTTTTACCTTTTTATCTAGGTTTTCACTCAATTTTTTATAATTCCTTTCACCTTTGTTTTTCAATTCCTTGATATCAATTTGTCTTTTAAGTTTTTAAGATTGTTAACTATATTCTTTAGAAGATGAAATCTCAAATATTCCATGATCAATCGTGTGGTTCTATAACCAATAGGTGATTTCTTTGTACAAAAAATATTTGTTTGGGCATTCACCACAACAGTATTCAGCAATGAAAAAAATATCATCATAGGTTAACAATTAGATTTTTCTTGCTGTTGATAAATTCATCAACAACTTAAATTGCACTTTTTGTTAAATTATAAAAGTTATTATGTCTGCCCTTTTAGATACTTTCGTAGTTTAATAATCATATGACTAAATTCAATTGAAAAAAAGGCTTTGACTTAACTACACAAAACTTGTCTACTATTAAAAAGGGATGGGAAGGAATTGTAATGAAAGCAAGATATTGGATGTGTTTAACCCAATCTTGTCATTTTTTATTGAATTTTAAATTAAAGGTATTTTAATATTTCGTAAATCATTATACTAATGCTGTAAACTTTTGCTTTTTTAAAAAAAAAAAAAAAAAAAAAAAAAAAAAAAGGTTTGAGTGAGTGAGACAGAGTAGGTGGAGTAATTTTATATAATTATTTTCATCTGTTTTTTTGCCTGGTTTTATGTTAATTATGATATCAAAAATAATTTTTATTTTTATTAATTCTTAAATGATTAACCTAAGGTCTAAATTAAGAAAAAAATACATAATTGAAGACAATTCTTATTTCTTCTTGAATTTGTGAATTTGATATTGTTTTAAAAAACACTAGAAATTGCCAATAATTTCAGCAATTAAAAACACGCTTGGAAGATTTCACATTCTTATTATAAGTAATTTTTAGGAATGTATCTATCAACTATAAAGATGTTTAGATGTACTTCAATATTTTTATTTAATGTATGTATTGTCCCTGCCATTCAGTATTAAGCTAATGCAAAAAAAAAAAAAGAAGAAAAAGGATTTTTGAAAGCGTTTTATTTTATAAATTGTTCATATGTAGTGATTACACATGCTGATTAATTGTGTATAGATACTAGAGTATCAAAGCTGTTATTCCTATAGATATAAAATAATCTAATGTGGTTAGATTTTTTTGTATGGAACATTTTCTTGGCATTTTAATAAAAAAATTTTTATGCGATATATTCTTTCTGCAAAAATACCAGCTATATAGTGAAAAGGTAAACATTCCTTTTAAAGGCTAAAACAGATCAATCAAATATTAGTTCAGAGTGCTGCAGGATGCAGAGCAATTTTGAAGGAAAAGTTTAATAAATGTAATTTATATTGATTAATTTCTATTATGGTTATATTTTTTTTATTTTTATTAAATCTTTATATATTATACAGTTTTTGAGAATTGACATGTTGGCATGCATGATTAAAACTTTTATGGATCATCTATAAAATGTACAGATTTTCATTGTTCTTCCTACCCCCTTTCAGATTAATGGGTTAATTTCAAGAAAATGAAGTAGGTATTATTTTCAAGGGGTTTGATGGCCGAGTGACTAGTGCTCAGTACCACAAGTTTCGGATTAGAGTCCTGGCAGTGCCATGGATGTTTGGAATCCACTTTAAACCATAGGTCCTTGTCTAATATGACTGTAGATCTTGGGCATAGGGCTGACAACCCTACCACGTAAAAAATAATGTTTCAAAATCTGCCAGTTGACAGACGGCCTTCACCCACCATGGGGCTGTTGCGTACTGATGATGATGATTATTTTCAAGATATTGGAGTACATTTTAATTACCCTTTAGAACAAGTTGGGCCTATGCATCATGGTTGAGTTATTCTGCAAAATCTTTCAAGTTTATTGTTATGAAGTATTCTGATTCTTTAGAATATCTAATACACAGTTTATGCATTTCAAAGATTAAGAAGAATCTAAGATAGCCATATTGCATCATCTAGAATTGTATTGAAGTGATGTAAAAATTTGGCTGGTATGCATTTATGCAAAAAAAAAAAAAAAAAAACCAACAACAACACTAAATTTTTGAGTTGTTGGAATTTATTAGAGTATCTATCTCTGAAATTATTTTTATATATCCTCTGAAATTATTTTACAGTGACAAAAACATCAGTCTTCAACTATATTTGATGCTTCATTGGCCTTTTCTAAATAATATACAAAAAATTAAAAAGCTGTAATTAAATTCAAACAATTAAAGGAGTCTCAAAATTATTAGTATGTGGAATAAAAGCAATTTACCTATAATCCACAAAAGTATGCAATAACGAGCAATATAGTATCAACCACTAAGAGCTTTAGAGTGCAGTATGCAGTTTCAAAAATCGTAATAACTCTTATTTGTGAAATTTCTATTGCTTTCAATTTAACATGCCAGATAACATGTCGTCCTTGAATCAATAGATGACTATTAATAGAAAAAAAAAAAAAAAAAAAAAAAAAAAAAGAATCGAATGGGCATATTCTCACTAGTAAAAACAAGTGAAATCTCATATTTAAATAATTCTTAGGTTTAGTAGAAGTTGGTAAGCAGAAAATTGCCTGTTATCACATAAGAAGTTAGAGGAATGTTAAAAAAAAAAAATTATTTCTCCCAATTCCAAACAATTTAGTTTTATGTCTGACAATTTTTCATAAATGGAGGTGACTTGATCAGCTTTGTACACACTTGTAATCTTAAAAAATAAATTGATTTAAAAAGGACTTGACATATTAAAAAAATTTAGCTAGGTTCTAAATTTTTTGAAAACTATATGCTTTACAGAAGTATTACAAATGATTCTGAAAGGAACCTTGGCAAGGAGATTGATGTTGGTGACCGAGTGAAAGTGAAATATGGACGTGGTCGTATGCAAAAGGTATATGAAGCAAAAGTTCTCAAAATTGACATGGATGGACCTGAAAAGCGCTATTATGTGCACTATGCTGGATGGAATACAAGGTATTAAGTTGTGCAGCATTTCATAGATTGAAATTAAAAAATATTTACTAATGCTTTTTTACGTCTCTGGTCTGAGGTTTATTCATTTCATTGTTCAATAGAAAAAAAAAAAAATTATGTGTAATTTTTATTAACTATACATAATTTTTGCAAGATCACATAGTGTTAAACATATAAATTTTTTATTATTTTTATTAAAAGGATATTCAAGCTTAATTTGATAGAAAAAATAGTTAAATTAATATACCAGTTTGGACTCTGACATTCAGAAAGAAAAGAAAATTGATGTTCAGCAATATAGCAAAAGATAGCTTTGCAAAATATTTAGACCAGTCATGATTTGCTAAGTTATGGATTGTTGTAGATTAGGTTTTAGTTTAAATTTATGAGAATTCTATATTAATTTTTTAAAAAATCAATGCACAAAATAATAAATCAAAACAAATAATCAAAGGCCATATGAATATAGTTTGAATCCAGGAAATTAATTAAACTGATAAGGCATTGTTAAATTTAGAAAAAAACAAAGTAGCCTAGTTTTAGAGAAAATTTATTTCATTAGAAAAATTTATATGTTTTTACAAGTTATATCGGAATGCTTTGTAAACTTCTGAAAGTCAATGTGCTATTTAAATTTTGTAGCAGGATAATGCTTCTTTAAATTCAGAGGAATGGTGTTATTGGCAAGGTTTTCATTTGATTGTAAAAAAAAAAAAAATGCTTTTTAAATTTTAGGAAACTTAATTCAACTAATATTTGAAATGGCATATAAAAGTGATCTGCTAATTTAATGAAACTATAATGTATTAATGACAATAGTATATAAAATTCTGGGAAACAAAATGTGGGAAAAGTAGTTTGCAAAATTCTGGAAAGTCAGAAAAATATGAAATTTATTGTACAACAGAATTTTGTATTTAGATTTTGGATTGGCTGTATAAGATTTGTTAAATTTATCAATATTAAAATTCATGAATGTAGCTTAGTATTCATGAGCTTAAGAATATTACCAAATTTGAGAATGCTGAAAGTATAATTGATTTTAACATTCTAAATTTAGTCATGAATAATGCCATCAAAACTTAGAAAAGTCAGTTAAAATTAAGTTTAATATCGTCATAAGAATCACTTGTAATAATTAAGTGAATTTATGTTCATATGATGGTGTCTACCAAAGTTTTTAGAAACGTTTTTATCTAGTCATAATTTACAATAAGATAAACAAGAATACATGGAAATAAATGCAGTTGTGATATGGATCTTTCTTCACATCAGTGGGAAAAATAATAATAAAAAATTAAATAAAAATAAACACAATACAGTGTTTAATAGCTATTTGTGAAATTTAGACAAAATATAGGCAGGAAAATTAAGAGGTAAAATTAGAAATATTGCAATATAGGCATGAAAATTATTGAACACTTGTGTAACAATGAAAATAATTCAGAAATCTTTTGTGTAATCATAAGAATATTTCATTAAAAAAATTTTTGATAGCTCTTTTTCAGAAAATTTTTGGATTATTCTTTTCACAATTACTTATAGCTTGATTATGGTGCATAAAATTGTTTACCACTAATAAGAATTTTGAAAAGGCCTTGGAAGACATATGGCCATGAGAATTGCTTTTGAAACTTTGGAATATAGTTAGAAATTATTAGAATGCTTCACAGGTGTGAAAATAGTGGTTTTTGTTTCATGCAATTCTAAGAAGGATTTCTGGTATTCCAGAAAAACATTTGTAGCTGTATAAATGATTCTTGACAACATGAAAAATTACCTGGAGTTTATGAGAATGGATTTTCTGATCTGTAGGAAATTGTTTGTAGTTATAGTAGTGTCTTCTGAAATTTCATAGTATTTCTTATTTAATATGGATGGCTTCTAATATCATTGTTAAGAGAATAATTTTGAAAAGTTTGGAAATTGTCTTGAATATCATGTAGCTATGATTTATGTTTAATAATTCTGAAAAAATTTAGTAGCACAAAAATTTAATTTTTAAAACTCAAATTGTGTTGGCTGTTGATGTACCAATTACAGAGTACCATTGGGGATGAAATCCCCTTAACCTCTTCATCAGAATCAATGTTTACAATTAGAATTTATACGGTTGTATAAAATTAAACGAAATAAAATTAAAATCGTTTAAAGTAGAAGAAGCCAAAAAATAAACTAATTAATTTAGATTTAAAGAACTTCTCTGCTAGAATTGATAGACCAGAAAATAAAAAGAAAATGATTTTTAAAAGTTAAAAATCTAAAAATAGGTACAGTTAGATTATAGTTGAGTTGCCTCAAAAAAGTAAAATTAAAGTTAACAAGAAAGTTTTGAGATATATAGAATACTTAAACGAGATGAAATTCAGGAACAAAATAGGTGCTCAGGAAAGTTGAGATGATGGTGAGCTGGCTTTGCCACAGAGAGTGGGGCTATCCTTGCATTTGCTTATGGGTGGGATCAGGGAATGTACTCTAAATTCTTTTCGAAAAGGCCCTTGAATACTTGCAGTTTCTCTAGAGGACTGTTGCAATTCAATAGCCTGTTATGATTTTTTCTATTCTACCAAGCAAGTTAAAGGTCTAAGCAAATACTTTCATAATATAAGTCATGAAAATAATTTATGAAAGTGACTTGGTGCCATGATAGTTTGTCTCTGGTCATATAAAGATGTTTTGCAAAATTGTTTAAAATAAATTTAATGTTATATGTATGACGGTTATTTTAACTGTGTTTATATATATATATATATATATATATAATTAATTTATTTTTAGCATTTTTGTAACAAAATTGATAAGAATTGCTTTTAAAGTGAACATTATAGAATTTGATTCTATGATAATTGATTGTTAATTTTGTTTTGTCATAGATATGATGAATGGATAAAGAAAAATAATATTGTGGCTACTTTAAGCAACAGTAAGCAGAGATCTGAAAATAGTATTAAAGTAAGTAAAGTGTTTTATTTTAAACATTGACTTATTAAGTATGAAATTTTCAATTTAAAATATTTCTGTTGCAAAGGTTAAGTTAATTTATCTGTTTGTGATTCTAATTTATTTTTTATTAATTATTGCATTGATAATTATTTGAGTACCTATTGGAAAAATCAATTCATTGCAGATTGAAATTTTTAAAATTTCATGTAACAAAATAGAAACATGCTTATAATATGTATTACTTATGTTATCCGTATGTAATTTATATGTTTAATATATTAAGTTTAATTTATTTTATTATAATATAATGCATCTCCAAGTGCTTTATTTTGAATTTGCATTAAATAGCTGTGTTATATTCATTTTTGATTAGAATAGTTTTCACATGCATTGTTCTTTATGCATTTAAATTGTTTTAATTAGATAATCATGTTTTTCCCTTTTAGAATTTGTTATCCTCAACCAACCTGAAAAAGATTGATCGGGGCAGACCACCTGGGCCTCCAAGTGCAAAACTGGATCGCAAGAATTCCACCAGCAGCACAAGTTCTCGAGCAACACGTTCAGAAAAGAAAGGATCTCTACCTCTTTCCAGCGGGCTTGAGCCTAAGAAAAGAACTCGCAGAAAATCGGGAACTGTCACTAGTGCAACAGACATGTCACAGGAATCGGATACAGATGGTGCAGAGCTGATGGATTTGGATGACGATGATGCTGACAACTCTATTGCCCCTCCTGGTTCTTGTTTTAAAGAAGAATTATTTAGTGATGATGAAGAAAAAGAAAAACTGGAAGATGTAAAACGGGGAGATATAACCGAACTTGAAAAAGCAATTTCTATTGAAGAAGGAGGAGATGACATCAAAGATTTATGCTTCAGTCCTTTTAAGGAAAGCAACAATGATACTTCAAAAGAAGTATCTGTAAAACTAGAGAATCTTCCTAAAGAGGAGTCTTTTCTTCCAAAAACTGAAAAGGAAATCTGCATTGATAAAAGCCATGGTAAACTATCTTGTGAAAATAAGGACAAATCACCTGTAAAGGTTGAAGAGTTAACAATAAATAAAATGGATATAAAGTTTCCTTCAGTGCTATTGCATGGGATAAAAAAAGAAAAGACAGGGAAAGATATTGATCCAGTTCCAATTACTAATGAGACTGGTGCAAACTGTTCAAAAATACCTTCACAGATATCAATATCTTCTGAAAACAAAGCAGCTCTCAGTTTTGCAGGTTTAATTCAAAAGTCAACAAATGAAAGCATCAACTTAACTCCACAAAAAACAATTGCTGATAATAAAATGAAACCTGCTGTAAATGTTTGTTGCTTACCATCAAATTCAAGTGAAAAGCTTGTCTTGGAAAAAAAGCCTGATAGCTTATTTAGATCTGTATCTATTTTTGGTTCTGTTGTAAAATCACTTCAAAGTTCTGAATCATCCAATACGTTTGAAAAGAAATTTGATTCAAAGCCAACAAGAAGTCCATTTAGTTCCTTGTTAAAGTCTGAAAATGCACCCAATAATGAAGGTCAGCTTAATCAAAAGATAAAAGCTCAAGATTGCAATAGAAACTTGAAAACTGGTGACTTTCAAGTGCCATGTCCTGATGCTCCTAAATTGACTCCTCAAGAAAGTAGTAAATGTTCTGATATTAAAGAATCTGAAATGAGTCCTCTTAAATGTCTTAATCCTGAGAAGAAAGGCATTGAAATTAATTTGAAAGATAAATTTGATATTTTGCTTGAAAGTACAAATAGTTTTAATCCCAATCCTCAAAAATTACCTGAGATAAAGGACAGTATTTTTAGTTTTTCTTTCAGCTCCCACAATGTGTCAAAAGAAAATTCAATTTTGAATCAAATCCCATCTTCTTCTACCAACTCGCTTTCCAGAATTCAGACTAAGTTAGAAACTGTGGATGTAAGCAAAATGATTCCTGGTATTTTAGAGAGACTTGAAAAAGATGTGGTTGCTGATTCCAAAGCGCCCACCCCTCCCCTCCCACCCCCTAAAGAAGAACTTACTTTTGATTTTCTACGATCTCAAAGTATCTCAAAGTCACTTTCTCGTTCAGATTCATCAAATTCTTTGCGAATTTGTGAAAGTGACACTAATGATTCTAATATAGAATCTAAGGATATAGTTACTGGTGGAAAATTAGAGATGCCTGTCATTGCGCCATCTGATACCTACAACAATCCTCTTGAAGAGAAACCCAAGAATATCGACATTCCAAAAAGTATGGGTTTTGAAACCAATGTTTCAGTATCAGAAAATGTTATCATTCCTATTATTTCAAAGGAGGAAGTTAAAATTCCAGTTACTAGCCAGCCAGCATCTGTCATTACTGTAGGAGCTCCAGTACCTTTGCTTGAGTTTCCATCTCCACCAGAAAAAAGCAAAGAGCCAGAAGCTCTTAAAATACCTATTTTGCCTCAGGAAAATACAGTTCTTTCAAAGGAGGATGAGAAAGCACCATCTCCTGTTCCAGCTATCCTCAGTAAATCAGATTTGCCAGATATTTTGAATGCCACAAAAGAAAATGCAGAAAACACTCTGAGCCCCAGTAAGATAATGATTAAACAAGAAATACCACAAAATATTCCTGTTGAAAATGTAAATGATAAATTTGAGAAAGAAGAACTTGAATCTATTTCTGTACAGAATAGTGTTATAAAATGTGCTCCAATCATGGCTGAGACAGAAAATTCTGAAAATTCAAAATTGCCACCAGCAATGAAAGAACCTGCATCCAATGTAAAAGAAGAAATTTTGGAAGAAAAAGCAACTAGCATCCCTAATACATCAGGACTAGATGCAATTGTGAATGCTGCAGAAATAAAAGATGCTGTTGCAGCCGCCTGTAATGCACCAGAAACAGATTCCTGTCTAGATTCCAGTAAGGTGATAGAAGAGGGTAGCCTTTCTTCCCAACTGGGCAAAAAGGATAATAAGAATAACGATATAAAGCGAAAAAAAATGGGTAAAAAAATTGGTAAGAAGTTAGGATCAACAGAGGCATCAGAAAAAGAGGACAAAGATGTAAAAGGTAAAGATGGAAAGAACAAATCTAAAAAACGTTTGAGAATGGAAGTAAGTGATGGAAAGAATCTGGATTTAAAACCTAAATCGAAGAAATTGAAGAAAAACAAGAACAAAAAACGTTTTTCTAGGCATGACGATCAATTTGGTGATAGTTTGAAGAAATTTGAATTTAGAGATGATGATCACAAAGAACCCGTTTCAGATAAAATTAAAAAAAAGGAGAAAAAAAGAAATGAAAAGAAATTTCTCAAATGTGGTACAAAATATGAAGAGTTTTTGGATGGAAAACATGAATTGTGCAAAAAAAAGAAAAACAAAAAGAATAGAGATAAGTTTGTAAATGATAAGAAAGACTTCTTTGAGAAGAAGACAAAAAAGAAGAGGAAATGCCACTTTGAAGACAACCAAGATTCAGATTCTGAAAAGGAAATTCCAACCAAATTAGTTGACAAAAAAAGAAAGAAGAAAAAGTTTAAAGTCAAGGATTGCTCATCTTCGGATGATGCTACAGAAAAGTTCTCCAAAGAGAACAGAGATGCTGCATCCACTTCAAATTCACTCATGAGACAAGATTCCAAGAGTGACGACCCAGACATGTCTTTTTTGCTTTGTGAAGAGAAAGTTCCAGCAAGTCCTGCTGACATGGGTGATGGTACTTCAGGTTCATCTAGTAATGAAGAGGATGGCAGGCTGGGCTCTGGAATGGATTTATTACCAAGTGTATATCCTCGTGGCAGTAGAGATTCTTCAAATACTGTGCACAAGCATAACATTGTGCTCCATGATACTCCTCCCACAACTCCATCAAGTACAGAGTCACTCCTGTCCAGCTCTCCCTCTCATGAAAGAGATACTTTCCCCATTAATTATCCAGAAAGTACCCAATCAGGAGAAGGTGAGCCTGATCTGTTCCATTGTAATTCAAATCGGACTGTTGTAAGGGGTAGTGAAGAGTACCGTGCAGCAGCCACACTTGCATTTGCTGTTTGCAAATCAGCAGTATCTGAAAAACCCAAGGAAGTGGTCCCTCAAGCAAAGAGTTCCAGAGGGGATCACTCACCATCAAAGAGGAAAAAGAAGAGAGTTCAAAGATATTCAGAAACTACTAAGTCTCCAAAGCACAAATCATCATATTCTCGCGGGACTAAAAGGTACCACTTTTTTATATCTGATAATAAGCATATTATCAGATAGCTAAAGATATATTTACTTTTTAGGCACAACAGCTAAATATAACCAGCAGTGATATCAATAATAATAATAATAATTAGAAGATAGTAATAATGATCGGAAGTTTCAATTTTAAGTTTTATAAAATCAATTAATTATTTAGATATTGAACATATTTGATGAAAAGGAAATTTTGCAGAATGATCTCTTTTTTTCCCCCATTAAAAAATAAGATTTATGGTTGTACCATTGAATAATATTAATAATTGTAAGTGTCAAATGTTTGGTAAATTCATTAGCCGCTATACAAAATGTCTAGGATAGAAACTACAATAAGAAATTATTATATCAGTACATATAACATATGCAAATGTTTTATGAGTAGTAGAAAATAGCTTAATTTACCTTGCAAATGCCTTTGTGATGCAGCAGATGTTCAGTGATATTCAACTTGTCATGATATTTCTTGTTAAAAATCTAATCCTTACTTGCATTGTGAATTGATGTGGGGCATGAAATGTACTACTAATTGCTTCTATTTTTTTTTTTGCATGGTTTTGCTAGTTGATAGTTTTTCCCGTCTCAAGAGGTATGTTTCCTATGACTTTATATGCCAAGCTTTGATTGTGTGCCTTACTGTAGGCTCTGCTTTGTATCGTTGCCAGAATTTTCTCTGTTGGAATGAGATATTTTGAATTCTGTTAACCAGCAATAATACTTTATTTTTTGCTGTACTATAAAAGGCATTTCTAGCACTATTGAATCTGTCAAGAGAAATATTAGTACCAAAAGAAAAAAAAAAAAAAAAAAACCAGCTCCATCTTAACAAAATAATTTTAAACAAAATCTGAAAAATCAGGATCAACTGCCATATTATCTTTCTTCTATGTAGTTTTCAACTTTGTAGTGGATGACACTTGATGTTAATACTGTTTTTCAGTTATTAATTCAGTAATTAAATTTAATTAATGAATTCTAGTTTTTAGATTTAAGTTGCATATCTACCAATAGATGGCACTAGATAAACTTAAAAAAATGAATGAAAATTATTTTTAAAGGACTTCTGCAATATAGTGAAAAAAAAAAAGTAGGAATTGACTTCAAAAAATTTTTTTTTATATTATTTGTTATTGATAATTTTTGTTGCTCACAACTTCAATAAAATCCCATAATAGAAAATAATCTAAATATACATTAAAGATAAGATCTGTATTAAATGGTTTTAAATAAAAAAATAAAAAAAAACCCACATCATAAAGGCATTTATGAAACTGTTGGCTTATTTATTTTAACAATGTTTAATAAATACATTTATGAATTGATCAGATTAAACAATTTTAATTTTTGTATAGTTTTTATTAAATTCAAAATTTTATTATAACTTTTTAACTTCTGTACTTTGAATCAGCAAAACTCATACTTTGTAAGAGATTGAGAAAAATTTTTAGTTAGTTTAATTAACATTAGGGGTTGATAAGCAATTCACTGTTTGTCATTGTAATTGATTCTCAACAAACATTATCAATTGGACTCATGTCCCTAAAATGCATCAACCCAGTAAGTTTTCTCAAACTACTTTTTAAAACTGGGGTTAATTTAGAAACAGGGCATAAAATGTGTTTCATTCATTTTAGTGGAGAGTTATTGTGAGGATTCTTCAGGCACATCTCCTGCTAACTCCAGCTCACCCCCATACTCTGCAACATCTTTCCGACCATCCGATTCAAGATGTTTCTATGTTCCTTTACGTAAATATGCTTTTTTTTTTTTTTTAACATAGAGTACAAAATATCAAAGGCTTTTATCAAACAATAGCATTTTCTGATTTTAGAAAATAAATTTATGTAGTGTAAACTTTATGAAATTTTGCAAAATGCTGTTTTTATTTGTTTGTTGTTAAATTTCATTTTTAAAATGATTATTAATAAAATACTAAATTTATAAACTGAGAATATTTTTAATGTGTTTTCTAAATGTATCTGGCAAATAAGAATGTTAATTTGTAAAATTCTTGTTTTTCTCCCCCTTTTCTTATATTTATAAAAAGATTTTTTTTAAACAAATTATTATTAAATATTTGAGTCAATAATACAATGATGTGAAAGGGGGTATGACTGACAACTGTCACTGTTTTGTAATTAAATTTCAGTTAAAAAATATTTTAAATATATTTGAAGTGTTGTCCCAATATGATATTGCAATAATTGAAATAAATAAAATAACACTTGTGAAAGGTAAGGCCCATTTTCCCTAATTGCTAAGCTTTTATTTTGAAAGTGTTTTGTATTTCTTTGGATAGGCTGATTTTTATTTTAATTATAAATCCTAATTTTTTGTTTACCTTTGAGAAATCTTACTGTTCCATACAGAGATTATTCCACACATAGATTTTTATAATATCATTTTATGGTCTTTTTCTAATTAAAGAACTGTTGCTTATTTTTTTAATTAAAAAAAAAACATTTTTTTCAAGTATGAAGTCAGTAATGCATCTAAATAAAATATTTCATTTGTAGATGAGAAGGATCCAGAGAAGAGGATAGCTGCGCTTCAAGACAAAATGGCTGCTCTGCGGAAGAAGTACATGGCACTGAGAGCAGAAGTGATAGCTATTGACCACAAAAGAAGAAAGGCCCGCAAAAAAGTAAGGGAGGCAGGTTAGTTACAACTTTTGATCAATCTTGGACTTTTAATTTCTCTTGCTGTGGATTTCCATAATCTTTCTACATGCCGTGCATAAATACCCATTGCAGGATCAACAAAGTTACATTTGTGGTTCCCCATGAAATGATGAAACTAAGCTTCTTCTAATTTTTTCCATTTTGTAACCTCTAACAGCCATCCATCATTAATGCTTTCAGTGAAAGTTATTACATCATAGTTTGGGCATTTGAATTAGAAAGCACTCATTATTATCTTGGCAAAACTATTTTTTTTTTTTTTTAGTGATATTTCATTTCAGTAAAAGATTCTTCAATTTGAATGATTTTCTTCAGCTCTTGTATTTTTTTTTTTTTTTTTTAAATCAATTTTTCTCATCATACATTCTAAACAGACTTTCCTTATATAATTGCTCCAGCATTTTGCTGATGGCAATTCACAAGTAATGGAATGTGGTTAGAGATGGACCCATTGAAAAAGTTGAGCACTCACTTTTTTCTTATTATTGCATTTCCAACATGCATATACATATTATATCCATTTTTACCTATTATAAAATGCAAATTAACTCTTTTTTGGCAAAATGCTTTTATTTATTTTTATTTGAGGTAATAGTAAATATTTTTAAAATTTAAAAAATGATACACCATTAATTCAATACCAATGAAGTAAGCACATTTAAAAAGTTAATTTGTCTGTAAATTGTAGTTTCTACACGTTAATAACATTTGGCTATATATTATACACCCAAATGGCAGCAATATTGCTTTCAAAATCTCTAAGAATTGTAGAAAATACTAATAAAGCAAATTTTGCATATAAATATATATGAAAGTTATACTTTGATTAAATATAGTATTTATTTATGAAAATATAAAAATAAATTATCTTCAAACAATGTTAAATTGATTTATGGTATTGAATATTATTTATCTTTTAATGATATTTCAAATATAGAAAAAGTTATCTAAATGTAGGGGAAATAAATAAGTAAAATAAAATATAAAATTAGTAGAAGGAAGTATATTATATTCTGTGCAAAAATTTTCTTAATTTTTCCTTCATCTTTTCTGAGTTCTGATATGACTTTTAAAAGATTTTTAACCCAACTCTTGTCAACATGTGTAGCAACTCACTTGCAGGAGGGCTGAGTTTCAAATCTGCTGGCGGAGTTTTTGTAGTCATTGCTTTTAGAAACTGGGAAACTCGATGGTGATTGTGACGTGTAAGTATTTTGGATCAATAGTCAGGTTGCCTGGTGGGAGTTTTGCTGGGATTTCTCCTATATGACATGCAAATAGCAGGACAGTTGCCCATAAGGCCTTGCTCTCCGTTCATTGTGTTTTGATGGTCTATAAGAGTGATATAAGAGGCCCTCTGATGTTTAAAAATAATAATAATAAAATAAAATTTATGAAACAAAGCATCTAATAATTTTTAATTTTTGTTTCAGGCAATGCTACTCCAAATCCCTCTGCACAATCAGAAGATGGCCACGGTTACTCCTAATAGAGGTTGAATAAAAGTGTGTAAAAAAGTTTTAATTGTGAATTTGACCGGTAACAAGATCAGATTTTTTTAAA
The DNA here is from genome assembly GCA_021605095.1 of Caerostris extrusa. NCBI lineage: Eukaryota > Metazoa > Arthropoda > Arachnida > Araneae > Araneidae > Caerostris > Caerostris extrusa. The sequence goes on from BPLR01005973.1 coordinate 243,888, forward strand.
ACTTTTAAAATAAAAAAATGTACAGATATGTATGCAGTCAATATATATATATATATATATATATTTCACATAGAATCCCAAAAACTTTTTAAATCAGGAATTATGGAAAATTTTAAGAAAATGATAAAATGATTGTTGCCAACCTATTCAGAATTTGGTAATCCCTCATTAACTTTGATTTCATTATTATCTGCACAATATGTATCTAGTTTCCAAAGATATAGCTATGTCTATATTAAAGTTAGTGATTTTATTGTGCTGAAACTGAAAGTCATATGCATTAATTTGTCATTCAATATTTTTCTGTAGAACAATTTATTGAAACTATTAATTAAGTAGTTTATATAAAATGATAGTTATTAAATCTCATTTAAAGAATTCAAAATTTTATGTTTTTCAAGCAGCATTTAAAACCCTTGATTTAAATTGAGTCTTATTTCTATTGTAGCTATTTGAGGGTTGGTGACTGTATAGACACACACACACAAAAAAAGGTGAATTCAATAAATTTGTTGATGCATATAAATTTTAAATCAAATTCATTTTTATTTTAAGGATTCTTTTTATTTTAATGAATCTAGTCCTGAAGTTATTTCTTTATTTCAAATATGAAAATAAGGAAAATATTCTATCCTCTGTATTATGATAAATCATATATGACTAGTGTATATATTTTTGTTTTATATGATAGTTATCATGCTTAGAATATTTTTCCTCATAAGAAAGCATGTTTTTTTTTTTAAAGATTATTTGCATTTATTCTTTAAAATAAAAATATTTACCTATAAATTTAAATATCTCATAAAATCACTTTTTAAAAAAATCTTTAATAATAATATTTATTAAAAATCATGCAAGCATATTTGTTTTTAGTTATCTGCATTTGAAAGTGAGACATTTTTTTTTTTTTTAATTTTTAAAACTTTGAAGTGATATAATATTGATTATTTTAGCTATATATTATAATTATTGTTCTGTGTTTTTAAATATGTTTAATAAATTTATTGTACAAAACAGAATTTAAATGTTATAGCTCTAGGTAAAAAAAAAAAAAAAACAATAATAATTACATACACTTAAATTTTATAGGATTGTGTGTGAACTGCATTGTAAACTCTTAAAGAGAAGGAAATGAAATATTTATCATAAGATATATATATATATTTCTATGCTTTGTTAAAACATTGTAAAAAAAAGAATTCTTGCCTTTTTACATACTTATTAATTTTACTACTCATTTATTCATTTTTAATGCCTGATGCACATTTTTTGCATATTTACTTTATAAAAAATTTTGTTCTTAGTTAATATCATTTGCTATAAACTTAATGCTCATTTATAATGTTTATCTTGGTAGTCAATGCTTTGGTTCCAAATGAATTTTATACCATTCACCTAAAATTAGGGCATCTGTTAAAAATCACTCATATTTTTATCAAATTACATCGATGTACTATTATTGCATTTTACTGATAAATTGGTTGCGTAACACATGAAATTTTATTACTACTGAAAATTGAACTAAAGTCATGAGATAGTTTTAAATGTAATTTTATCTGAGTAATGTCAATATTTTAAAAAAAAAACCTCATTGTTGAACTATGTTTGTAAATAATAAAAAAAAAATGGTGTATAATTTGGCCCTTTAAAATACTGATGCCATCCCCTAAAATTTTATTATTAACGCAAACTGAACGTAAATCAGAAGATTTTACATTATTTAATCAGTATTAAGTGATGATGATTAATACTCAATCATTATGGAAGTGTAGTGAATGGGGAAAGACACTCCATTATGGTTTTTGACGATTCTCAATGCAATGATGGTAAGGTTTTCGGAATGTTTGCATTTACTGTTATTTTTTAAATGCCATGGATTTTCATTCAGTTGTATGCATGCAAGTTCATTTATGTTTATATTTATATTGAACTTTTAAGGACAGTAGATTAATGTTTAAACTAGAGTTAGAGTGATGAAACTTTTTATTATATTTTGCAAAAGCTCTCTTTTGAATTTTTTTTTTTTTTGTAAAATATATAATTTAATGATGAGATTTAAAAATAATAGTTATATTTGTATAACTTAAATGGTGATGAATTTTTTATATATTTATTATTTGATAAGTATTTTTTTGAGTTAATATAAAACAAATAATTACTGGTTAATGAATTGTGAAGCAAGCATAGATCTGTATGCATAATCCCTCTTTGTTTTAACCACACTAATCTTTTATTGTAAATAGTTGTTGTTTATCATAAGTCATTTTGTGTGGTTATGTTCATTGTATTTCTGCTATCATTATCTTAATACTTTTACTTTATCAAAAATGAAATGTTTATTAGAAACTTAGTTGTTAATAAACAAGTCAATCTATAAATTATGTTTTTATTGATTATTTTTCAGACAGAACTATTAACAAACCTCGTAATTGCTACAAAAGATATTTGATGGTTTCAAAGAAATAAAATTGAAATGATGATTTAAAAAACAATCTTAAATAAAACAGGGTTTACATAATGTTTTAATGCAGTGAAATATAGTAGTAGCAATAGCTTTTGCACCATTATAAATTTGTCTTAAATGAGGTACGATTGGACAATGTTGAAATTTCCAAAATCTATATATTACAATATGTCGATTTTATATGGTTTTTTAATCTTCAGTAATGAAATGGAAGTTTCAATCTTCCTGATTATCAAATTTTTTAAAAATTATTTTTGATTATTTTCTAGTATGAATTATGATCATTTTGTTTCACTTGAGTTCTTATTTTGTCTTCATTTTTAAAAACAAAATATCTCATTTAGTACTAAATAATTATGTGCATTCTTTTAATTTTTTTTTAGAGAAAAATTCTAAATGGTGTACCACCTTTTTTTGTACAATAAATAAGAAAGGAAAAAAAAAAATAAATAAAAATACATTAATTAATATATTTTATTTGACTTTGATTAGTGATGGGAAAATGTTGGTAATGGAGAGATGATAACTAGAGAGCTTATTAGAAAAGAAGGGGGCAGAGGCAAATTAAAGTTATTTGTATTTTAAAGTCCCCTGCCTGATACTTTAAAAGTTAATATGGATTGTAAATGTTATGTTGTACATTTCTTCAATGAAAAAAACAGCACACAATAATAAATCACTATAAAACATTGAAGTATGTTTTGTTGAATAAAGCAAAAGCTTAACGAATATTTTAATTGTTTATAAAAACAAGTAGAAAGATTATAATGATTAATATGGCAATATATAAGAATAAATTTCTATAAAAAAAAATTATATTTCTACAAAACAAGCAGCAAACTTTTCTTCAGTATATATAAATCCAGATGAATTTAGTTTGTAAAATTTAAACTTTTGAATTTTTAGTTTATATTACAATTACAACAAATTTTTTAAAGATAATATTGCAATTTTAATTTTTAAAGAATTCTACTAGATACATTTTATTTTATGTGAGAATTCTTTATATTAATAATTAAAATAACCTTCAAAACAATATCTTTAATTGGAAATCTTCAATAAATAGGAAAAGATGAAATTGCATTAAAATTTAGGAGATATTATTTATGCAGATGAAAAAATATCGTCTGATACATCTAATGTATTCGAAGGGGTTGTACCAATTTTGAAATTTTACTATTCAGATGTTGAATTGCTTTTCTCCCTTGCACAGATAGGATTCTCGCTCATCTCCGAAGCGGTTATACCGATTTCGAAAATCAGTATTTTGATGTTGACTTAGGAATATATTTAAAACCGATATCTTAAATTAGAATTTTGTTGACATAAGAATAATGAAATCTAATATATGATTTTGATTTAAAAATCGATTTATCGCCCAGGCCTAGTACGAAATAGAATTGTATTCTTAAATTATGAATTTGCATAAAATAAAGACCAAAATTGAGCGAAGGAAAAAAAAAAATCTGTATTCACTCCATTGCAAATGAATTTGAAAGTTTCTTAAATGAATTCTAAACTGATGAGTCTCTCATCCCATTTCTTTTTTGAAGATTTAACGAATTTTTGTATTGCGACTCTTGAAAAGGTTTGTGGCAATAAAAGAGGGAAATATTTTGAATGTGAATTTTGAAAATGTAGCAAGTTTTCTTCTATCCAAAAAAAATTATGTAGGGATTTCTGCTTTGTGTCATATGAGCAATTTTTTTTTTTTTTTTTTTTTTAAGTGGTGCATTTCCATTTTATATTAATGAAAATATTTAAGGTTTTGTATTGGAATGGTTTGAAAAATATTGGTATGTGTTAATATATTCATTTTATGTTTTTCAAATATTAAATTGAATAATGTGATCGTTTTTTCGTTAAAAGAAATTTATACTTTTGATGACCTCAAATGAATTTACACCATTTTGAAAGCCAACAAAATGTGAAAATCATATGACATGTATGAAATATTAATTGTGGGATTTCAATTGAATCAAACCAATATTTTTAATGAAATTTTTATTAAAAATGTCAACAAAAAAAATAATAAAATAAATAAATAAAATGGCTTTATTTCAATATTTCTTCAGGTAAGGTCATTTTAAATATAACTTTATATTAATATGTGCCATTTTTAATTCTTATCATTATGAGAAAGATTTTGAAAATAGTCATGTATTGGAGTATTATAAGCTAATAGATCTATCACACTGTTGAATTTTCGGATGTGATGGGCCTGGTATGATAATATAAAGGTGCTAGTATTATATTTTCTAATTTTCATGGTCTTCCTCGACTGGGTGAAAAATGTGTTTTAAACTTCGCATTTTCATCACATGAAGTTATATACAGCTTTGTAAATGCTGTATAAAAAACAGAATACACAAGTAATAACATTTTCAACTCTAGCTATGGAGTCTACTCTGACAATGATTCAGAAGCAAACAACAAAATTCCAGAGCATGAACAAAAAAATTTTATGTCATTAACAGTATTCCCACATATATATAAAAATGAAATAGTGATTATGTAGTATAATTTTTTAACTAAATATTGTCTTGTGGAAAATGGACTTGTACCACTTTCAAAGTACTTATATTTGTAATTTCAGTAACTACGTTGACAGTAACTTATATTGACAAAATCATGAAAATTTTGAAGAATGATTGCTGAAGGATTTTGCGCTGAACTAGGAAATCTGCATTCCTTGTTCTATTCTCGTTTTGAGGGTGTTTCAGTAAGCTCTCTTCTTAGTCGGTCTAACGCCGGCGATTTTCTTGTACAGGTACTGTTCAAACACTGTGGCTTTTCATTATGAAGATCCCATTTCAATAAAAGAAAAATGTTGCCATTTGAAATTTTGTCACTGTAACTGTTAAAGTATAAGTGTTTTCATATGATTTTTGAGTGCATATCTCAAAATATCCTAAACTAAAACTTCGTTCAGTTTCTGTGAACGGTATGATAGCTAGTTTCTCATATAACGAGAAATTTTTTTTATAGTCACCCTGTATAAAAACTTTTGATACCTTAAAAGTTAATGGACTTAAATGCTAGATAAAATTATATTTTTGCAAAACAAGCAGATAATCTTTCTTCCAAGGAATTTTATCATCAGTGGCTCAACAGCCCCATTGTGGGCGAGGCAGCTGCCTATGGCAGATTTCGAAACGGTTTTTATTTTTTTACATGGTAGGGCTGTCAGTCCTATGCTCTAGTCATATTAGACCGAGACCTATGGTTTAAAGTGGATTCCGAACCATTACAAACATCCATGGCACAGCCGGGATTCGAACCCGAAACATGTGGCACCAAGCCTAGTCACTCGGCCATCAGGCCCCCACCTCCCAAGGAATTTATATATGTATAAAATTGGATGAATTTAGATAGAAAAATTTAATATTCAATTTTTCAGCAATTTTTAAAGAATTCTACAAAATAAGTTAATTTATGTGAGAATTCTTAATAACATTTAGAATTAAATAACTTCCTAAATAATATCTCAAATTGGAGTCCTTCAATAAATATATTAAGTTGCATGAAATTCACAAGATAATTATGCAAAAAGAGCTGACTAACAAATATTGGATATCACCTATATTTGAATGCATATATTCTCCCAGCAGTTATACCGCTTTCGAAAAATATGTTTGTCCAGATGTTGAATCACTTTCCTTTCTTGCACAACCTGGCAATTCGCCTCCGAAGATATTATACTGCTTTTGAAATGTTTTTCTATGTTAATATCGGAATAACGTTAATATCAGTATCTTAAAACAGAATTTCGTTAATATAAGAAAAATGAAATCAGATATGTGATTTTGTACTTAAATCGATATTCAGATAAATATCAATTTGCTGCCCAGGCCTAAAGTGAAGTAGAAATGTATTCTTAAATTTCGGTTTTGTACAGAATCAAGATTACAGTTGAATTGAAGGGAAAAAAAAAAAAAAAAAAAAAAAAAAAAAAAAAAAAATCACTTTAGGGTACTGGATTTTATTTCTTTGTAATTTTAGTTACACAATTAAAAAAATTATAAATTATAAAGAAAAGTTTTTGAAAGCTTTTGCAATTTTCTTCTTTTCATAGCATATCTTTGCTCTTTTCATCAACTTTTTGAGAGATTTCCTATTGCCCTCTTTGTTCCTTTGCTTGTACACCTTTCTTTTTCTGAAAATGTTTAAAAGATGCATTATATCAGAGGATTTATGACAATATATTAAGAGAAATTAGATTAAAGTTATTCTAAATCAGACATTTTTTTTTGGTATAAATTAAGTGGAATAGACTGCTAAAAATTACTTCAAAATTGGAATTCTTAAATTTTTAGATGAAATAAAAACTTTTCTTGGTAAAGTTTAACGAACTAAGAATTTCAAAATTCTATGTATATTTCTCAAAAAAGAAATAAAATAAATTTTACATTTTATGTTAATTATATAACTTTTTAGAGTGATGATTGATATGAAATACTAAAATATGAATTTGTCATTTCATTAATAATTATTTGCAATTTAGCCATTTTTTTCTTTCTGTTCTTATTTTTAAAGGCCTTAATATATTATTTATAAATAATTTACTTCTATATTTAATTTAAACTGTCTTCAAAATGAATTCAAATTAAATTGTTACTTACTCAACATGCATACTTATAATTTGTAAATTACTATTTTTTATGGTACCTTGTTATTATATAAAGAAATTTACTGAGATTTATTTACTTTATATTAAGTATAGATCTGATTAAAAATATCGAAAAGGTTGGTTAAAACGAAATTTTTTAAATTTAATCACTGATTAATGGAAACAATATGAAATTGTTACTAAAAAAATATCCAAATATAAGCTTTAACTTATTCTGCACATAAAATTAACTTTGTTTTTAAATGATATTACAGTGTTTCTAACAATGAGAAGTATTTAAAAATAATGAATAAAAATAGCAACATCTCTTAAATTGCTATGTAAAACAAGGTTGGCTGGGAGCCTAGCTAACAGGAAATCAAAAAATTGCCATAATAGAAAATTTAAATGCAGATAAGGAAATTCATTGCTTAATGCTGCATAATTATATTTTCTGGAAGCAGTTACAGCACTCTTTCAACCTCATTGCTTCAGCTTAAACAAAATCAGAATCAATCGAAGCTCTGCAGTTAGATGAATCTCAAATTTGCAGTAAAACAGTTATTGCAATAAATACATGCTTCACCTTTGAATTCTCAAGACGAAGAAAAGTTAAAACAAAATATTTTTGTTTTATATAAGAACAAAGCATAAGAGTTTTCATTTTAGAATTATATGCAGTGTTAAATTTACAAGATCTCTGATACAAACGACATTATTTATCTCATATGTAACCAAAAGCAATGTCAATATCCATAATTACTACAGTAAATCATCCAATATTGGAAAACTTATGTTTAATGTAGCAAAATTCTCAAATTTCAGTTTGGGATTCTGTAAAATGCATCATGCCAATGACAAATTTTGCTCAAAGTAACCATTAAATTTACCAACTTCCCTTTTGATACAAATTCCTGCAAAAGTGATAGATCAACAATAAGGAACACCGACACGAAATTACACAACTGCATGAAGAACCCAGTACATCAATAAAACATTTTTATAAGCAATGATGAATATGAGCTACAGAATCAGAATGACCAAATATAAAATACTGCATACAAAGTCTAATTATTTTGCAACTGTTTTGCCCCCATTTTCTTAATAATCTTTATTTTTAACCCCGATCATTAATTGCTTCCTGATTCACTACTTCCACGCTACCATATAAATATATATTAATTCATCGAATTGACTCTAAATCGGTTCAATAAAGACTAACTGTTAGATCTTAATATCTCTAATTATTATTATTTTTAACAATGCCACTGAATTTTATTATTATTATTTTTATTGCTATTAGTGACCCTTCAAACTGAGAAGAAACACATCAATAGAACATTTTCCAAGAATGGGAACTACAAAATCAGAATTAGAATGACAAATAAAATATTGCAATTGCTTTGCTCACTTTCCCTATATTAATCTTATTTTTTGTATTTGAAATGGTTTTTTTTTAACTATTAATTAATTTTAATATCATATAAAAAAAATAACATTGTAATATCTATCCCCCCCTATTTACTTTGATGAATGCTGAATGCAATTTTTGTATTGCTCTGATGTTTTCAAAAGTTGAACCATTTCTGAATCTGAACAATGGGATTTAATTATATTATTAAAAAGTGCCACTATTGAATAACTAATTTTAATCTATCAATATATAGTTATGCCTATAGATAATGTATATGAGCATTTCATTGAATTGAAACTTAATTATCATTTTAAAACATTTTATTTTTGCATTTCCATATTAAATTGAATCCTTACTATTATAATGCAGGATTAAAATAAAATGGGTCAGTCAGTACTGTAAGGCAATTTGCAATCATGCCTAATTGTGGAGACAATAAATATTTTTTTATTTCAAATGGCTTTTAAATTTTTAAGATCTATGTTAGGGTTCATATAATGAAATCTGTATTGTACAGCATATCTTCTATTTACAGGGTTTGAAAAGATAAAAAAAAAAAAAAAAAAGGGACAGTTTAAGGGATGGCAAAACTATTACAAAAAGTATATGAGAACAAACAAATAAAAGAAAAAAAAATCATAATTCAAAAGAAACCTCTTAAAGTTTTAAATACAGCCCAAATTTTATGAAGTTTCCTATGGAAAAAAAATTTAAGTTTTTTTTTTATAAATCTTCTCATTATTAATAACAACACACTTAAAAAAAAAAAATTACTTACAGAGCATTTTGTTTGTTATTGATGGTCTTTTTAGTACTTGATTGGACTTGTTTTATTCGGATAATTCTGTCAGATACTCGTACATTTTCCAGAGCTAATGCATCGTGCTTTGATTGCATACTCTAGGAAAGAAAAAAAGAAACAATTAAGATGTTTTCTTCATTAGGTCTGAATAAAGTATTTTTTTTTTTACTTTGTACATACGACAGTTGATCTTCATAGGTTGTCAAAACTTTTTTTTTGCTGCTACTAAGTATGGTCCAAAATTGAATTCTAAGATAACAGTTTTCACATACTTGCTCTCAGTATTAAAAAAAAATAATTTTAAAATATTTTTTTTTTTATTATTATTTAATTGCAATTATCCATTATTTTTTGCAGTATCGTATACTCAATTAATTAGTATTAAACATATGAAAATACAATATTATATGCAAATATTTATTTTTACCAAATATTTTAACTTTAAATATTGAGTGTCTACATAGTATATTAACTCAATTAATATTCCTACGTATGATTATGTTGCAAAACAGTCTACTTAGACTCAATTTTCTATGTATGACATTGATTACAATCCTTGCAGCGTAGCAGAATAAAAATAACACACTCACTTTATCAACATATTATCTTTCGAAATAATGTTTCTAATCAATTTTTAAGGATAGATCTCAATTGCATTAAAAAAAAAAAAATGTAAATATATTTTTGAAAATGAAATATGATATATAGAATATAATCAATAGAATCTTCAACTATATGTTGATCTTACAAAAACGAACACCATACCTTGAATAAAACATAGCCGAAACCTTTCCCAACCCCACTGTCTCGATCTCTTATAATTCGGACAGCCTCGATTTCCCCACATTCAGCAAAAGCAGACCACACGGCATCATCGTCAACATCTGGCCAAGGGGAAAAAAGTATGTTGACATGCATTTTTTTTAACCAGTCACATTATGAATGTCAAAATTTAAAAAAGATAAATTATACAGATAGTTCTATAATAATCTAACAGATGATGCACAATCATAAATTCAAATGCATAAAGAAAACTACGAAGTCAAGTCATACAATCATTACATCATACAGATTCAAGAATTAAAAAAAAAAAAAAAAAAATAAAATAATAATATCACACAATAACTTATGAATATACATTTTAATCAAATTTTTCATTCCCTTCTAAATTAAGAACTTAATTTAAAATCAAACTCTTCTAATTACACTTATTATACAACTGTTTTTTATTTTTCTTTATTCAAATTATGAGAAGAATGCAAAAGTTTATATGAACCAATTTGTATTTTATTCTAATGACATACTCAACGCAATTAAAAAAGCAATTATATGTACATTATGCAAATAATTCAATAATAATCTGTGAAGATCTACACTTAATGCATAGTATGTTTCCTCCAAATTGAAAGTGCTAGACCCCCCCTTCATGTATCACAAATAATGCTGAGTTTACCATTCTACAAATGGTGAATAATCGGACAACTTTTAAATAAAATAATCTATATGCCTCAACAAAGTGAAATATTAATTATGTATCTAAAATAAATATATAGTAACAATCCATACCAAAAGGAAGATTTCCAATAAAAATAGATCGTTTTTCATCATATTGCTTCTTATTGCCAGCAGCAGATGCTCGATTTACCACTATATGATGATCCGAAATCAGTGTACCATTCCTATGCAAAAATAACATATATGTAAATACAAATTTAGAAACATTTTCAGCCTTATTTTATACAGAGATAGTACAATTAAATAAAATATTCATTGATAAAATTATTGCAGGCATGCTTCATCAAGAAATTTTGTGGACAATATATTCAATATATATATATAATATAATCTCATGTTAAAAAATTTTCAATAATTCATTTATTTCACATATAACATCCATACATTGCTTAAAATTTTAGTATAAAGATAATTACAATTCATAATTTTATGGACTTACATAGTTTCAGCATTAGCTGCATCCTTCTCTTCTTTAAAGACAACAAAACCTATGCGATGCTTTTGACCAGTATGGAATTTGTTTCTAAAATTTTAATAAATGAATAATAAAATATTTAAATGAGTCAATATTATTTCTAATAAAGAAAAAAATTACTTGGAAAATAAACTTATGTTAAAAGCATAGTTGAAACTAGTCTATATAAAATAGTAGACTCCTTCAATTGTAAACTCAAACTATGAGTTCAAAAAAATTCAATCTTTTTTTAGATTGAATTTTTTGATAAAAACTGATGTAGAATTTAGTATCAACATATAATTTATTTGTTGCAATATTGTTAAAAGTTATGTAGAAGTTGCTAAACATTATTTCTCTGTTCAAAAATAACTATTTACTGCTATATTTTAAAGAAGATTATTTATTCTTTTAAAAGCATTGTTATCCTACAAATATATTTTCCAGCTATCCTCATTCACAGTCTACATAGAGTTGTAAAAAACAAAGATTATATGTGATTTGTAGAGGTCTAAAAAGTAATTCTGATGATAGTATAGTATGACCACCAGTCCCATGAAAAATTGGCAAGTGGCCAAATTCAGAAAGAGCAATAACATAGTAGAAAAATATTATTTAAGAGGAATATTAATTGCACAAGAAAGTATTTTTAATTTTTAATAATTAAAATTTTAGATTAAACGATGGTAAATGAAAAAATAGTGTACAAATTTTCACAATTAACTATTCTTTTTTTTTTTTTTTTTCAAAATTAATTTATGCAACTTATATTTGACTAGCATCCCTAACAAGTAATCCATTTGTTCATTTCCATTGTTAAAGTGTGTTAACCCTTCCATGTGATCTGTGGTAGGACTATATAAATTTAATTTGACAATAACACTTCCTTTTAATGTTATTTCTGACTTTTACTAAGAAACATTTATTAAAGAAAAATTGATTAATCTCTAAAAGAAGGAAAGGGACAGCAATCTGCTAAATCACAAATATTATTCAAATTTAAAAATTTCTTTTCTTTTAATGTTACACACTAAAAGCTATATTATTATCATTGTAACAAAAAAAAATATTTTTTCAATAAACAAATACATGTTTTTATAGTATTCAAATTTATATAACATTGCAGTTGTAGTCTCTCCAGTTAAAAAAATGAATTAAAAAAAAAATTGAATCACTCACTATTATAAAGGGTGAGCATAAAGTCTTGCCCTGATTTTAAAAAAAATTATCACAAAATAACAGTTGATGTAATAATGTAATTTGCACATTATTGGATAGTTAGTCTTTAACATTTTTTTTTTCCTGCAATAGATCTAAATAGAATTAATGTGGAAATTTATTACATAAATCAAAAATTTTTTTTTTTTTATGAATCACCTTTGCATGTCTGTGGAAAGGTAAATAAACATAATGCCCACATCTGGGATCAGAAAATCCAAATATTTCTGCAAAAATAGTAAGTCAAGAATTGATCCGACCTACCCGAGGAGCATCCGGAACTTCAGAGTGTGTCGCGATAGCAAGCCCGCTCCGTACAACTTAAAAATGTTAACAAATTTAATAACTGGGCAACGACTTGTTGTCCATAACCAAAGATTAATTCCTGATTTAAGTATATAACTTAATAAATCCCTCTGACTGGAAGGTCAACAACCACAAAAGGAACAAGGGTGAACTTCACCCTAAAATAAAACAGAAAAGAAAAGAAAGGAGAACAGGACAACCTCCCTGAGGTGTCCCATCCCAACACAAACCAACATAGAACCAAACCAAAAACAAAGCCGGACTCCAATCTATGGAGTAAGCCAATGAGGAACTACAACAAGCAAATAACAAAACTCCAACAAGGGAGTAACACCATAGATATTATATATTTTTTTAAACAGAAGAAAAAAAAAAACAAGATCTAGCCATCAAGATTTCCTATCGATTGCAAAAATCTTTTTTCCATGATATTACGGATAGCAGATTTAGCTTTACTAATTTTTAGAAGAGCGCCAAGTGGGTGGGATTGGTAGTTAGTGGTATTGGTAGGGGAAGCCCAATTTCCGTTCTTCCTCCAAATTCTACAAACAAAGATCATATGATTTACATCTTCATCTGCTTCGCCACAGGGGCACAATGCAGACTTTCCACAAAAATCGGTTCTGATACATGGCCATTGCACCGTGCGAGGTCATTATTCGATTTAGAAAAAGTCCCCATGGAGATTGTTGAAACTAACTTTTGGCATGATACTAAATAGTGGCCGCACTTTGATGGAAGAGTACCATTCAGCCTGCCATTCATCTTTGATAGTTTTATTTATAAACTTTTTAATTTTGATATTAGAATATCTTATGTGGATATCTACAGTATTCTTATCTGTAGCTTGTTTAGCATATGAAACAACCAGCTCGTTTCCAATAAAACCTTTACGTGCTTTAATCCATTCAAGGGAGATATTATTGTTATACTGTTTAAGTTTGTTTTTTAGAAGGTGAATATAATAATTGTCATTATTTAAATTAACAAGGTCATCTAAGACGGATCTTGAATCTGTCACAATAATAGTATTCTTGAGATTGTTATGTATTATGTAGTCCACAGAGCTGTCGATTGCCAACAGCTCTGTGGTAAAACTGTTGCATGATCACTCACTCTCTTGAGTGTGTTACTTGCTTCTTTACCTTCTCTATAATGCACAAACGCAAAACCTGCTCTGTCAGTCCCTCTTAGAACCATCTGTATAAATTGTATTATGATAGCTTCCAGTATACATTTTCCAGGCAAGGCTGAATGTTTCCCAAGGCGGGCCACTCACCAAGTTCTTTTCCAAATCATTAATGGATATACTAGTATCTCCAATATAAAAGCTTTTGTTAAAAATTTTTAAATCATAAATTTTCATCAGATTTTTAAGTTTAATATCAATAGGGGGTATACCAGCAAGTATCCCCAAGGCATCAGTGGAAACAGTTCTGTAAGCTTTTTGTAATATTTAGTAGGGCAATTCTCTGAAGTTGTCTGAGTTTGATATTTTGCTTGATGGTACCCCTGTACCAAATCTGAAAACCATATGTTATAATCTTTTCAATAATCTTAAGGTATATATCTTTTTTGACTTGGGAGGTAAGTCCCACATTACTCTACAAAGTCTATTTAATTTATGTTGGATATTGTTTATTTTGTCCTTTTATATGATTTAGGTGCTGATTCCAAGTTAATTTATTGTCCAAAATAACCCCACGATATTTAAGCTCTTTTTTTTATATGTAATTCTAAATTCATTTATTTTAATCATGGGTATGTGTGTAAATTTAGTTCTGAGATAATAGTAAAATTACTTTTATCAAAGTTTATATTCAAATCATTTGCATAGGTCCATTGTATGATTTCTCTTAGAGGTAAAAGACTATTATTTCTAAATAAATAGGATGCTCTGTCTTTCAACATCAAAACAACATCATCAGCAAATGCCTGTATTATTATATTCTCACCAAAATTGATATTTAGTAAGTCATTAATGTAAATGTTCCACAGAAGAGGACCTAAGCAGGGATCCCTGTGGAACAAAAATAGTAAGACAGCCATAAAAGTTATGTTTGATGTGGCCTCGTGCATAACAAGGTCATTAGATCATATTTTTTTGAAGGGTATAAAAAAAAACACAATTGATGCCTACTAGACTTACTGGGACTGTTCATTACATTTCAGTCATAAAAATTTCAAACTTGGATTATTTCTAGGCTAAATGGAGAATCTCCTGTCTGGGCTCCTTAGTTCTTAAGTTTCGAAAAGAAAGATTTCAGCACCAGTGGGTTGGAAAGGATGTACCAACTCACATCTACCTAATATTTCTACTTGATTCTTTTCTTTTGAGGCTATTTCAGAGTCTTCGGCTCACTAGTTTCTGACATTGACAAAGATACAGTATGTACTATTACAAATAACATGTTAAATAACACTTGGCAAGAACTATTTTGCCATTTTCCAAGCTACAGTGGAGGAGGCAAACATTGAAATCTACTGATGTGGTCTAAAAACACTTTAATAATACTTATAAAAATTCCTCCAAATAAACGTATGCTTAATTTTAATACCTTTCAAACAGTAAATTTTTATAACCAGGACAAGACTTTGTATTCACCCTTTAGTTTTTAAGTTATGATTACACAATTTTTTTTTTATTTAAATATCTTAATCATCTATCTAATTATTTAAAAATTGACCATCAAGTGTTTTATTTTTAAGATATAAAAAAAAAATATTAACCAAAACAATCAAATCTTTCGCTTTATGATAGTCAAGAAATTGCAATTTACAATTGTGAATCATGTAATTTAAAAATAAAAATCTAATATCAATATACAGAATTTTAATCTAGTAAAAGAAAAGATACATTTATATTCAACTCTTTTGATAATGTTTTTGAATTTTCATAAAAAAAAAGCTTGTTTCCCTCTAATTTTTAAATAATATCAATAAAAATACAAATTTAAATCAAATGGTTTATCAATTTTATTACTTTTAAATTTTAAATAAATAAAAAAAATATTAATAATTGCCTTACTTAATGCATGCAACTTTCTTTGGAATACTTTCCTTAACAGGAATCTATGGGAAAAGAAAATAATAATAAGTTTAGTAAGAAAAAAATAATAATAGTTTATAAAATTATATTTATTTAAAAAAAAAAATTTATTTTACAAAAATACAATTTCTTCATAAAAAACATTCCTTTGAATGATTACAATGAAAGGAATATAATTAGGAATGATGATAAAATAAATTGAAACATTGTACAAAATAAATTTGTGAAAAAGTTCGGCTAATAATTCTAGTTGAAATATGAAAAGTAAGTAGTAAAGTGAATATAATTAATATATATATATGACTCAAGAAAGTTCGAAATAAAGTATAATTAATTGCCAAATAATTTTTATTATAGTAAAATATTTTAAATCTGTTTTTCCCCATAATATACAACGGATTAACAAATAATTGTACTAGGATTAATTTCTGAACAAATATTCATTTCTTATATATCAAAAGAACAATATGGTGAATTATTAGGCAATGCATTTCAACTTTAAAAATAAATTTGCTTAAAACTGCAAGAATTTTTTTTATATTTCTAATGTAGCTGGCATATACAGACCGTCATCATGATATACCATAAGACAGGGCTGCACAGGCTGTTACTCACTTAGCACTACCCAGGGGGCGCATGTAGCTAAGATATGCTATGGACATGGAGTAATAATGCTTCCCACAATGCTCTATGATTATATTAGACCAGGATCTACAGTTTAAAGTGGATTCGAACCACTACAAACATCCACGGCACCGCCGGGACTCGAACCCGAAATCTGTGGCACCGAGCAGCAGAGAAACTGCAAGAAAATAAATATGTTCATTTAGCATAGTCATGCGTTTACTTACTCCACCTCTCAGACGGCACGTCTCAATAGCTCCAAATGGAGAAAATAGTTGTTTCAAAGCCTGAAATAAATGAAGTAAAAACTAAATCAAATCAAGAAAGGAAAAATAATTTAATATAATATAAAAATTACTTTAAAGTAATAAATACACATAATTTCAAATTAAATCATTAGTAATAATAAAAACCATTGTAAAGATTACTAATCATGAAATATTTCATAAATATATGTTTAATATATTTATAAAATAAGAAGAAATTTTAGCAATTCTATATAGGAAACAAAGTAAATATCAGCAAACAAAATTGTCATGCTCGAACAAATATAAACCAAGATATATTTTTAAGTCCCTTTGTAGTATTTTAAATTGATTTCTAATTTTTTAATATAATAAGCAATGAAAAGCAGTTCTTAAAAATTAAAGTTAGAAGAAATTTTCTTATTTTGGAAATATATCATTAAAGATGGTAGTGGGAAATAAAGTTTTAAATTCAGAAAATATTATTTTTTTAGGTAAATGCATCTGAAATAAAATATATTTTGCTGAATATATATATAAAAAAAAAAAAGAGAAAAAAAATGGCTGAAATTTGTTTTTAGAAAAACACTAATCCAGCAATTTTAATTACAATAAAATATTTTGCCAAATCTATATGAATTCATTATTTGAAACCTATCAAGTTTAAATAAACATCAACACTCAGGCAACCACATAAAAATTTCATAATATATATTTCTTTAAATATTACAGACAAATAAAAAGGAGATTTTTCAATTAAAAAATTTTTTTAAATAGAAAAAAAGAGAAGAGATTTGTAAAAATTTTTTTTTTAAAGATAGTTAAAAATTGAAAGTCAATTTAATCTAAAATTAATAATAATTAATCATAATTCAATAAAATTAATTTTCCTTATTAATAATGAAATTTTTTTAAACACAATATTAGTTCTTACATTTTGGCTGAAGTCCATTGGTAAGTTTCCTATAAATATTGTGCGAGACAAACGCTCTTTATTTTCTTCAGGCTTTGTATGAGGTTCTTTTTCTTTGGAGATTTTGATTTCCTTTTCTAAACTATCTGCAGAATTAGAATTGTTTTTAATGGATGTTGATTTGCTTGATGTTTGAAATAGAATTTTGCTTTTGCGTGGCTCAACTTTGCCTTCATCCACGAGATTCTCATTTTCAACTTCAGAATCAGATGAGTCTTGTTGAACCATTTTGATTTTCTTTTCCTTCTTTTTTTTAATTGGCGACATTTTCTTAGGGGACTGCTTAATATTTGCCTTTTTCTCCACAACAGATTTTGTCAAGTCATCCTTTTCTAAAGCTTGATGTAATTTTTTCTTCTTTTTAAGGCTTTTTTTAGTCTCAAAAGAACTATTTTCAGATATCTCAATTTCAGATTTATCAGCATTTTTAATCTTTTTCACAGGCTGCTCTTTTGAAAGAGAAAAATCATCATCTTCATTTTCATCAAAATGCATCTTGGGGAAAACTGATGATTTTTCTTGAATGAGATTAAAATTTTTAGATTTTTTCTTGTTTCTTGGGAAATAAGTTTCGTCATCAACAGGCTCTGTCTTACTCTTTTTAACTTTTTTAGGATGTCCATCTGTTTCATTTAGAGTGTCATTGATAGCTTGAAATTTCCTCTTTTTCAATTTACTATGGATAAGGGCAAAAAGATAGTAAAAATTACTTAGCAATCATTACAACAAAATTCTGAAACTTTTTTTCTACTTAAATAGTAAATTTTGGAATAAATCCCTTATTTGAAAATAGCATTTATTTTAATTTATCTAAACATGGTTTTTTAATAATTAAGAAAAATTACCATTTCATGAAATAATTGATATAAAATCATGTAGACAAATATTATTATTTTATGATTTTAAAAAAAAATATATGTACAATTTTACATGAAAATTTAATCAGGTCAGATATGATTAGTAAGGATTAAAAGAATAGATATTTTAATATTTCAAATACATATATAAAAATAAAATTTTTCTGTTTTTATAGGTACTTAAAAAAAAAATTATAAGTATTTTAAAGGATGGCATAATATTTTGTGTCAAATTTCACAAGAATTAAAATTTGTTTAGTAGTAATTAAAAATTCTAATTGTGAAATATTACATCTCTGTCTTACAATTATCATCCAAATTAAATTTATTTATAAAAAATTAATGTCCAATTTAAACTTTTTACAAACAGCTGAAATTTTTTAAAAGAGCGATTATTTTTCATTAGCAGAACTAAACTAATTTAGATACATTTGTTTCTGTGATATACATAAATGTAATTACTTTTATTTTCAACTTTACTCATTTTTTCCCCAACATTGCTCAATTCTTTTTCTTCAACTTTCACCTGAAAAATTAAGATTGATTTTAATAATATACATTTTCTATACATTCATATAGAGATAATTTCGAGAGAATCCTCACTGTAACATTAATAAAAAAAAATTACCATTACTTTAATCAGTTTTACACCTTTTGTTTGTAATCAACAAAGCACTATTCCCTAAAATTAAAAATGCTTCCTTTTTAATTTTATATAATATATTTTATTCTTTCAGAATGACATTTTGTTTTTCATGCATTCTAAAAGATGAATAAAATCTCTTAAAAGTCAATTGCTAAATTTCAATAATGTACCAGCTAGTTGATGTGCCAACCTGGATAAAATTTATAATTGTGTAGCAGTTATTAAAAAAAAAAAAAAAAAAAAAAAATCGCAGAAATTATGATTTTTAGGGATTTATGCTGCTTAGTTACCCTCATGATTCATAGTTAATATTTTCATAATCATTACTTCTCTAAACAAATAGCACTTGTATACCAAAATGATTCTCTTATTAAAACTTTCCATATGCCAGTGTTTTATGGGAGAGATGTTGAAACAAACAGTAAATGTCTATACTTTAAAATAAACAATCAAACTATAAAAACTATGCTACTAAACCATATATTTTTAAGTGTCTACTTTATAACCACACTTTTCTGGACATTTATGAATCAAATTAAAACATTTCCCATACTTTCATGTTGCAGAACTACAATATATGTTACTTTATTACTAACTTACTATTTTAATTATATAATACTTAATTTACATTGATACACAGATTTCAAATTAATGACTTTTAATAATTGTAGAAATATATGAACTATGAATTTGGCTAACTATAAAATGCAATAATTTAGAAAATTTCTACTGCTTGACATCACTTTCAAAATTTCCTATGATAAAGAATTTTATATATACACTATATTATTACTACAAAAGGTGATGATATTGGGATACGTGATTTAATTTTCTTGATGAGAAAATAAAAATAATAAATACTTTATGTAAAAAGAATTAAATAAAAAGACTTAGTTAGAAGCCCCTTTTAAATTGAAGAAGTTTTTATAATTTAGAGGATAATGGATACATAATAATGAGATTAAGTTAATTTGACTTTGAACTTAATCACAACCCTCTTGTATTAAAGTGGCATAAATAGAGCATGCTTTTAAAACTTCCTGAGTAATCTAATATTGTTTGATTTTCTAACATTATCAATTCATAAATAAAATTTCCTGAGTAATCTAATGTTACTTAATTTTCCAACATTATCATGCTCAAGTAATTTAAGGTACACGAACACCTTTAAACGCGGTTTTCGACCAAAATTTCGATTTTGCAATTTTTACATTTTGAAAAGCTTGTTTGTATTTTAAGCTTTCTAAATATCTTCACAGTTTGTTTCTATCTGTTTTAGAACTAGAGTTGTGTTAGTTTAAACTTCCATTGGAGACGAATTTTTGAACCGGAAGTACGATTTTCGTAACCCTGAAATGATAGTTTCAATATGTTTACCTTCATTGTTTCCTCAATATTGACTGTAAAACTTATTCTAATATAAATAAAAATCATTAAATAATGTTTTTATCACTTAAAAAAGTTAAAATTATTGGTATCACTTGATCTGATAAGAATCTGGCTACAAGTTGTCTGAAAGTTTTTGTTTACATTTGCTGTTGTATGTTATTCCATTTGTTCATTTCATCTAACTTTTCCATTTGTTTTGTGATTTCTTTCATCATGAAATAATAAAACATTTGTTTTTGAAGAGAAAAAAAAAAAGACACTCTATAAATTTGAATTGGAATAAAATATATTGAATGAAAAGTTGTAAATCAAATTGTGTGGGAATCAAAACATTGAACTTTTTTAAAAGTTGTCAACCTTTTTAAAGGATATATGTTGTGAACTGTTATTTCAAACACTGTGTGTTGTATTTGATTAAGAATTCTAAAATGAAATGTAAGCTATAAGTATAATAGAATATAGACAATATAATTTTAAAGAAAGATGATGAATTTTTAGGATTTTTCGAAAAGTGTGAAAATGAAGTAAACTCTGCAATTATTTGATATAATGATAATATTAAAATTGTATAATAGGTATTACAATAGTTGCAAGTTGAAAATCAAAAGGACATTTTATTTGAAAAACTTTTGTTATTTGAATAACATAGAATTTGAGTTATAAATTTGAGTGATTTGAATATTGTCGAAGAAAAATTGATAAATAGTACTTTTAAATTGGAAGTTAAAGAAAACAAAACAAATAAATAAATGTTTATATTAATAAAGGAGAATTTAAAGCTCAATAATATTTTTATGTATGCACATTTGTTTTTATTTACATTTAAAAGTAGATTTTAATTATTTCTTATTTGACATTTTGTATTAATTCAAAATACCATAATACAAATATTTTTGTTCTAAATGCTTTGAAACTTCCTTTAAAAGCTTTCTTTAAATGTATGAAAGGAATAGAACAGGTAAATTATCCTAAATTCATAAATTATTTTTATTTTAGTTGTTAAACTAAGAATTTTTGTAAATTTAAAAAAAAAAAAAAAAGTTTTTGTCGACAAACGTTAAGCATACAAAAATGTATAAATAATTAAGATATAAATTTTAAAATAGTATATTACCTACATAGTGATATTCCCAACATAAAAATACTTACAAAGGAAAAACTATTCATGATTTATTCATTTATTTATTTTTGATTATCATGTTTTGCAACAACATCACATTTTTGCAATTTGTATCCATATTTTAAAGAATAAATTGTATAAAAAATAGTTAAAGTTGATATTTTTATGTAAAATTCAAAGATCTTGAATATATTTAATCAAAACATTTGTAAAAAGGCTAAAATATTTTAAATCCAGGACATTTCTTATTGAAAAGGTTTTGCCAATATGAGTAAGTTCTAAAAATATTTTTGTCGAGCAAATTTTAACTTCTTCAAAACAGCGCTCAGAAAATTTTTAGAGCTTTAAGGAAAAATTAAACTATATTTTTTAATAAATAAGAATATGAACTTGATAATTCAATGGCATTTTAATATATTTACAACATTTTTAAAAGTAATATCTCTAATTAAAAGTTGTTTTTAGCTTTTTCTCAGAATGAATTTTTATGCTTTTTGTTTTCATGTGAAACACCATAACACAAGTAATTTTGATCCAAATGTTACAAAACTTGGTATATATCTTTTCATAAATGTTTACAGGGAATAGACCTTGGAAATGATTCTAGCTAAATAAATATTTTTAATTTTAATTGTTAAACTTGGAATTACATGCAAATTTTGGAAGAATTTTGTGTCGACAACATATAAACTAGAAAAAAGTTATAAATTTACCAGAGGTCTATTCCCTGTAAAATGTTAGTACAAACAAATACAAACTTAGAAATTTAAAAAATATTGATTTGATTTTGAGTTATCATGTTTTGTAACAGTATTAATTTTTGGCCATTTTTACCCTTATTTTAGCTTATAAAAATTAAAAAAAAATAATAATGAAATTTTTTTATGTGAAATCATTAGTTTTTAGATACATTCAATCCAAAAAATGTGCACAAAGATAAAAAATTTCAACAACTTCAAAAAAATTCCTTCGAAGGTGTTTGTGTACCTTAATGTTGTTTAATTTTCTACTGTTATGCCTAACATTAGAAAATTAAGCAATAATAATTGTATACGCAATAAAACTAGAAAATTATTATTTTAATCCACCAAATTAAAATTCATTCAAATCAAACTTCAACAATTTTAATTAATTATTTTCTCCACAAGTAAACTCACTTTTGAGGGCTTAGATTTGTTGTGAATCTTATCAAATAAGGATTGTAGTTTCTTTCCAGTATTCGTTTGGGGTACTGAAGGCTTGGAAAATAGAGCAGCAACATCACCAACCTTGTACTTAGGCATCTAAAATATAAAATTTACATTCATCAACTAATCAAATCATTTATATTATATATTGTAATCTGATGACGAAATTATTGAACATTTTTTTTTTTTTTAAAGCAACAGAAAACAACTAAAATATAAAAGCAAGTAACAAATATATCACGTTACTGATACTTGATACTAATTAGAGAATATTTACAAACAGATATGTTAAAGAAATGGGATTTCTTTGATATTGGATCCCCTAATTTCGCGCCGATTTACTGTCGCCTTAGCGGCGGACAATGCAACTTAAATGAGTGAAAACTTAATTTAATATGAAAGAAATATTTGCATTAAGTTATTAAGTACATTATTTTAATAAGAATAAATTATGTTATTAGTTACCACTATTACTTTTTTATTCACTAGAGTTTTATGAATTCAAAGAATAACAGCCAAAACAGTTTTCCTAAGCGATCACGTTGTTCAGTTTATTTACAGTTAACATCACAGTTAAAAAGGGCAATTTTTTATACATAACTAAAATAAAATTTTTAAATAAAAATAAGGAAAGACTTTTGGCTAAGCAAAATTTTGTATAGAATTGCTGCAAAATTTATTGAAGAATGAGTTATCAATTAAAAATTATAAAAATGAAAATTCTGGTTTATCCTATCAGAGCTATGCATAAAAAAAATTGGTTGCAATAAAACAAATATATTTAAACATTTTTAAGATCAATTATTATTCTTAATACTAAATATTATTCTTAAGTCAAAATACTTTTATTATGAAAAAATTTATTCTTTATTAAAAAACAAAAATTAAAAAATAACAATTTCAGACTAAAAATATTCATTTCATTACACATCAAATTAAAGTGAAGAAAATGATTTGTTGATCCTATTTGAGGTGACTTTCGTTACGTTGAATATATGCTGTGAAATTTTTCGAAAGAAATACTATCGAAATTTTGGTAAGTACTTGAAAGTTTCCTGCTAAAAATTGTATTAGAAAATTATAATTGTTTTAACTTCGTTAAAAGTGAATTAAATTTTTATACTTTCTATGCATGTGATTAATTTGTATGAGTATGTTTGATAAAAAATAAAATATATTTTACTTACTAAATTCGAAAAAGGATTTACCCGTTTCAATGTATAAATAATGCAATTAAAATATATTTATTGTAGTAACTATAAAAAGGAAGAAATGTATAGGGTGAAAATGCAGTCTCAAGACAAAATTTCGAAACACTACTGTTTAAATATTTATTGTTGAATAAAACTTAATTTTGATACGCAGTTAATCCATGTATATCTGAGTAGCAGAAAGAAATATTAAAAATGTCAAGACAAAATTAAAAATATTGACATAAGGGCTGTTATTCTAATATGCAGCTAAAAATTATTTATCTGTAAAATGTTAAAACATTTCATTAAATGTATTTCATTTTTTTTCATTACAAAAAGAAATTAGAGGAATTGTTTTTGTATAATACGTTAACGATTATTTTTGAATAAGTTTAAAAAAGCATGCCAATTCCATTAATAATTATTCACTTGGTAAGAGATGGTTCTAGAAAGGCAGTTAAAATCGAAATTTAAAAGAAAAGTTGTAATATTATTCGTTTAAAAATATTTATTCTTAAAAGCAAGATCATCTGTATTGTGTAAGAGATGGCTTATTTTATGAATCTCCCTCTCCCTCCTTCACTTGAAGCTGTTAATTATTATTTTCTGTCACCCTCTAGTTCAAAAATTTTTCTGTTATTAGAGTAAATGTATAGTAGCTTTGATATTTTAGTTAGTTTATTTTTGATAATGATGTAGGTAACAGGAATATTCAGAATTAAAATATTCATATTAGACTCCAGAATAGTAATCAACCAACATGTATATTAAAGGTTGAGGTATGGAAGGTATTGCATTTTTTTTTATATAGAGGAAATTACTTATTTAGAACTTGCCATCTTTTTAAAGAATGTAGGATTCAATATTATAAAATTTCAAAAATATGGGGTTAGGTTAAGTTAAATTAGTTTAACATATTTTTTGTTTCTTTCAAGAAATTTTTAAAAAAGAAATGAGTTTAATCCCTCCCACTAAAAAAAAGGAATATAAGGCATTTGACCAATCTTGCATTTTATTAGAATTATATCAATAGAACAGATTTTCATGGTGTAAAGCATAGGATTGTATGCTGTAATAAATTATGTGTTCTAGAATTGTATATAATTTTTTGATCATGTTTTTATCAATAAAACCTCCAAGAAAATTATTCTTCTGTTATTTACCATCTTAATTATTTTGAATGAATTTATTGTTAAAAAGGGTTGTTATATGATCTTCATGTTACAGAAAAGTGTCTTATAAACATATATTAATTTTACAATATATAGAAATATATGTTTAAAGTGAACTGAAAATATGTGATAAAAAAAAAAATATTAAATTAATTTATTTTATTTGCAAAAAGCATTATTTTGTTGAAGTTATGCTTTTGAAATTATAGATATTAAATATTATTTAGAAAAAGAAGAAATCTGTTGGTTAAGCAAATGGGCTCTTCTACTTGAGAAATCTTTTGATCTTTTCAATTTTTCACCTCTGGCATTTTAGATCACTTTTTACCAAACCCTTTGAATTTGCCTTCTCCCGCTGTTTTGTTTCCTGAAAAGTTGAGTATGAAGATAAATGAATTATTTTTTACTTCTTGTTTGTTTTGATCGTTGTTCTGCTTTTCGTAGAGAGGAGTATTGGAGAAGTAAACTTATTATTGTTAAAAGATCAAACTTCAAGGTAATAAACAGCAAAAATGTTAATTTAAAATAAATTTAATTAAAAAATCACTTAAATGGAGGATCTCCGTCAAGCGCCCATCTATTTTATAATTTATTAACTATATCACCTATTATGCATATCTATAAAAAAAAAATACTAGTTTAAAGTCAAAATTGAAATTTTAATCAAGGGTGACACCATTCTTGCAATCCATGATGGGAATCAATTTTATTTCTTGCAAAAATTCAATTGTTGTTTTTCTCTATGGCAAGGATCATACCCCATGAAAAATGGTAAAACAATTAAGAGCAGAAGGAATTCTAATAATTAAACACAAGTATGCATGTTTTCATAACACATGAGAGATTTAATTGAAATTAATTAAAAGTAATAAGTTAATGAAAATGCATATATTTAAATAAAAATGTATATAAAGAAGTATTACTTTGACAATAATAATTGGACACACTTTCAGAAAACAATGAGAACATTCACCAGTACAAAAAAATTAACTATTCACATAATCAATAAAGAGTGAGAGATGGGTGATCAGTCACTTCACCATATGACATATAAAACTTAACTTATTGGACAAATCATCATAAAAACAATTTTCTGATCAACAGGCCAGGTTGAACAATTTACTGCCTCATGGTGATCACAAATTTGGCACCAAAATGGTACTTTGGTAACCGATTGCCTCTGTGGGAAAATCTCCAAGCAAATCAGCTTATCTAACTTGTTGATAATCGGTACTTATAAAAAATCTTTATATCAAGAATATAAAAATTCATGGTATTGCAACTGCTTTTGCATATCACAAAAGATTATAACTTGAATAATTGGCCAAATTCTAATGATAAATCGGTCTACTCCTGAATTTTAAAAGTTTGAATATTATTATGCATATTGCTTTTTGACATTTAAAATCTTAATTTAGGAACAAATTTTAGTTAGGAAAACTATCTTATTAAAATAATCTTGAAAATTATTAATAAAGGTACAATACAGTAAAAATACATAAATGCATTACAAATTAAAAATGACAAATAAGCTATATTTGTAGAATCTTTCTAATTTTATAGATGACAAATCATAAAAAATATGGTTTGTTCTGCTTCAGCACTATATGGATATTAAACAACTATAACAAGTGTTTTAATTTTTTTATTGTAAAAATAATAAAACAATTACATTTCATAGTTATAAATGAAATGTTTAGTCAGTATTGTAATTTCATTTTATCAGAAGTAGAATCAGAAATTTGTATGTTATGAAGAATTATTTAGTTTTGATATGATTTCATAATAGCTCAATAAAAACCCCATTCCTGTATAAATACTTTGTTATGAATAGATTAATACTTTTAGATTTGATATTGCCAATTCTTTACCAGTAGTTAAGTCCATTAATTCTTCATAAATTGCATGATTACTAAGAATTAATGGACTTAACTACTGGTAAAGAATTGGCAATATCAAATCTAAAAGTATTAATCTATTCATAACAAAGTATTTATACAGGAATGGGGTTTTTAGTAGTAAAGCAGAGAAGTATCAGAAGTTTTCAGAAGTAAAGTTAAGCATTTGTCAAAAAATAAATAAATTTGTTGGGATTGCTACTTAAAAGGATTTAATATTTATCTTCTGCAAGTCCTTTACCCCCTTCCAAGGTCAATCAGTTTGAGAACAGAAGTGATTGATGAAACTACAGTAAGAAGAATTTCTAGATTTTTTTTTTAAATAATTGAGAATGTTAGTTTTTCACACTATTACATAATAAATTTGATTTATTTGCAGTTGTAATGGCTGGAGGTGAGGCACATGGTGATGCTCAATTTAAAGGATGGCAGAAGCATTTCAACACCTATACCATTCGTGGCAGGTCTAATGTAAGTTTCCAATTTTTCTTTGTGTACATAAATATTTAATTTCACACTCTTATAACTAATATGGAAAATTTCTATAAAATTACCCTTTTTTTTAAATAAAAGTATATAAAAAAATTATATCTAAGTAAAAGAAAATATTAAGTCGTATGTATTTATATAAGTATATATATATATACTAGTTGACCCGGCAAACGTTGTTTTGCCATATACATTATTTCTATAAAAATATTTTTTTAGTTAAATAAAAAAAAAAAACTTACTATAAGTGTGTGGAAATGTGGTAATGATTGGAAGAGGAATGGAACGTTGCAGAAAATGACGGCGTATAAAATGATAATACACTAACCATTTATTTATTTCATCCTTTATATTTCTTTTAAATTAATAAATATATTTTAAATTACATTATATAATAGCTGTATTTGCATCAAAAATAGTTATTTACATATTTACTACTAATAATGGCAATTAAAAATAATCAACATCAATCTCTAAGTGAAATGGAGTGTACGATATTTTTGGCTAGTCCGTCTTTAGCCAACACAAACAAACTGGGTGGTTTACCCACACGCGAACATGCCACGTATAGTTGTCCGTGGGAAAAACACGGTGTGCCCAAATCTAAGCCACAAACAGGCACTGTTTGGCCTTGCGACTTATTGATTGTCATTGCTAATGCCAATCTAATTGGAATTGAATACGTTTGAATTCAATTGGCACATCTGTGAGAATCGTAGGGATTCGTGGCATCAATATATTTTCGCCTCGAACTTGCCATTCAAAATGCTGGCTTCGATAAAGTTTTTCATTAATTTTTAATGACTAATCGTGTTCCATTACACAGCCATGGTGGGTTCAAATTACGAATCAAAATAACCGGAGATCCAACCTTTAATTGTAAATGATGCGGTGGCATGCCTGGCAAATCAATGAATTTAAAAACTCAATTGGATAATTTACAGCTTCATTGGCATCGCAAACTGTATTGATAGATTTGTATGGCACCAAGTTCCCTGGCAACAACTGTTGTATCTTGGAATTTAAACCATTGGCGTCCACATTTTTTGCTGCCAAAATTGCTCTTTCTGTCAACCAATCAAGATTTTTGAATTGTGTGCTTACATCGGGAAATATGTGGTCGATGAGATTATTTATGAGATTATCGATGATTGTGCAGAAATCTATCGGAAATTTTATGCATCCAGTATTTTCATGTACAGCAATTTTTCCATCGCCATTATCTAACAGTTGCTTTGAGAATGTTTCAGCGGATAGATCTTGAAACATTTGAACGCGCATGTTTATTTTTAGTTGTCATTTTTCAACATTACGCCACAGTGATGATGATTTTAAGCAAGCGTTGATCTCATCAGCATACGTTGAACGTGGAATGGCAGGAAGTGTTTGCCTGAAATCACCTGAAAGGAGTAACAGAGTGCCGCCAAATAGTTTGTCGTTATAAGTTTCTGCTTCCGATAATCTCATGCTTTCGAATTGCAAATAACACTTACTTTACTGGAATCCCAGATTCGCCACAATAAAGAAAATTACAACACAATTACACCTGTAAGTTAAAATGCAATAACAGCCATCTTTATTTTTCTTAGAACAATAATAAAGTTGCCAATTTTGCTTAACTAAACATTAACACACGCTACATGTGTAAATATAATTTAATGCTACACGTGCAAAGAATATAACTTAACAAAACATTGACTTGAGACATTAACACGCTACACGTGCAAATATAACAGTATTTTTCTCTTATTATTTGACTTACCTTTAACAATGATAAAACACATATATTTATTTAACACGTAAATATTTCTCTTTTAAATTAAAACTATTCCCACAAAAACGTTGCTTATAATATATACAGGTAAAAGCAACGGCCGTTGTTGGCGCGAGTTCACAACACGTGTTGATTTATACAGGGGATACAAAAAGTATTTGCACACATACAGTTTTGTTTACAATTCATAAAAAAATGCATTAAAAAAGTACAAAAATGGGCATTTTAAAAAACACAATAACCTTATTCATCTAAACTAATTTTAAAGAATACAATAATACAAGTAAAAAAAAAAAAATTTACAATAAAATTAAAATATCTTGCGTCAAAAGGTATTTGCACACTCAACTTTAGGAAATTTGCATTTTTTGCTAATTATTTGATAGTCATCCCGCAGTAAATAACATACGTAAGACGACTATAAAGGGAGGTAGTATCTATACTTTATCAGTTGATTGTTGATTTCAATTTGTGATGGCACCTAAGAAATCTGAATTGCTGATCTCGTTGCGAGAAAAAAATTGTTTCTCTTCGTGAAAATGGCCTAAGTTATCGAGAAATAGGTAAAAAAGTAAGTGTTTGCTTTTCTACTGTTCGGTACATTATAAAACGTCACAAAGAAAGAGGATCTACATCAAATAACTTGCGTTCTGGACGCCCAAAGAAACTTTCACAGCGAATTAAGCGAAAAATTATAAGAGAGGCATAAAAAAATCCATTTGTTAGTGCGATAACATTAGCCAATGATGTCGCTTCAACATCTGGAGTTCAAATTAGTGCCCAAAGTATTCGAAATGTCCTGCACAATGCACAAATTTATGGGAGATCTCAAGGAAAAAACCTTTTATAAATGAATGAAATAGACTGAAGAGACCCGAATTAGCTAAGAAATATATCAATAAGCCAATTGATTTCTGGAAAAATGTCATATTCTCCGACGAGAGTAAGTTCAATATCTTTAAATCAGATGGCAGCAAATTAGTTTGGAGAAAGCCTTGCACTGCTTTCCATACTAAAAATGTATTACCTACAGTTAAACATGGAGGAGGCTCTGTTATGGTTTGGGGGTGTATGGCCAGCAAAAGAGTTGGTAATTTGTGTTTCATTGATGGGAATATGACAGCTCGAACCTATATTGATGTGTTGCGAGATAACTAGCCACAAAGTGCAATAAAATTGGGTATCAGTAATTCGTACTATTTTCAGCAAGACAATGATCCCATGCACACTGCCGGTATAACACGAATGTGGTTGCTTTATAATATACCCAGAAGACTTGCTACTCCACCACAATCACCAGGCTTAAATCCTTTGGAAAATTTGTGGAATTCTTTGAATTTAAAAGTAAGAAAAAAAGAAGATTTCAAGCAAATCTGCACCTAAACATCTTATTGAAGAGTGGTCAAATATTGACCCTACTGTTACAGAATATTTAATTAAATCAATGCCAGCAAGATTACAAGCAGTAATAGATGCTAATGGAATGCATACTAAATATTAGTTATTTGAAATTTTCTTATACATTATATTTCTTTTGTATTCATGCGGGTGTGCAAATACTTTTTTGACACAAGATATTTTAATTTTCTTGCAAAAAATTTTTTTATTTATATTATTGTATTTTTTCTGTTTAATTTAGGTGATTAAACTTATTCTACTGTGGCAATACCAATTTTTTGTATTTCTTAATGCTTAATTTTTGCAAATGATTTGTAAGCAAAACTGCTAAACTTAAAAGTGTGAAAAATACTTTTGTACCCACTGAAATATAAATATACTATTACTTAATTATATAAAAAGTATAAAAAAATGAAGCTTTTATGCATTTAAAGACTTTAATTTTTGTTTAAGCACACGTGCTTTGCGAATGTCATGACTAAGAAATTAAAAAAAAAACTATCATACATTCCAATTTTTTATGAAAGAAATTTTATAAAAAATATTTGAAACGGTGCTGTATAATGTTTATTTAAATGCCATTATCAATTATTCAAAAGTTTGGGTTTAAAAAAATAGATTACGACCTATTCGCAGACCTACCAAATATGCACAAAAATTTTCATAAGAATCGGTCAACCCGTTTCGGAGGAGTTTGGCAACAAACACTGTGACACGAGAATTTTATATATTACTAGAAGACCCGGCCACGCGTTGCTGTGGCTTTCTTGTATTTCGTTCAATTATTAGATACTATAATTGGTATTCTTAAGGAAGTGATTGGTAAAGAATCAAATTAAGTTTCAACGAATATAAAATGTTTAATTTTTATTAATTTAATGAATGAGGTCGATAATGTTGATTTTTTAACACTGTTTTATAATTATTTTACGTAATATAATTTTTAATAATCATTACTTTCATTTAACTAAGAACTAAGCGATGAACACTATTTCTTGTTAGTCTGTCTTTCGTCGAAATAAATAAATTCGATCGTTTTCGAACACGTGAGCATGCAACATACAGCTGCCCATGGGAGAAACACGGATTCTGAGGTTAGATTTTTTTGGTGGTCGTTCTACTGAAAATGATAATTGAAAAAATACAATACAATTAAAATAAAATCGGAATATAATAAGAAAAGACTTTAAAAAAAAATTCACAATAAAATACAAATGCAAACGATCGTTTAAGATACACGAACACCTTCGAAGGAATTTTTTGGAAATTTTTATCTTTGTACATTTTTTTGGATTGAATGTATCTAAAAACTAATGATTTCACATAAAAAAATTTCATTATTATTTTTTTTAAATTTTTATAAGCTAAAATAAGGGTAAAAATGGCCAAAAATTGATACTGTTACAAAACCTGAAATCAAATCAATATTTTTAAATTTCTAAGTTTGTATTTGTTTGTACTAACATTTTACAGTGAATAGACCTCTGGTAAATTTATATCTTTTTATTTATTTTTGTGCTAGTTTAAATGCTGTCGACACAAAATTCTTCCAAAATTTGCATGTAATTCCAAGTTTAACAATTGAAATAAAAAATATTTATGTAGCTATAATCATTTCAGAGGTCTATTCCTGTAAATATTTATGAAAAACATAAATACAAAGTTTTGTAGCATTTGGATCAAAATTACTTGTGTTATGGTGTTTCACATGAAAACAAAAAAGCATAAAAATTCATTCTGAGAAAAAGCTAAAAACAACTTTTAATTAGATATATTACTTTTAAAAATGTTGTAAATATATTAAAATGCCATTGAATTATCAAGTTCATAATCTTATTTATTAAAAAATATAGTTTTGTTTTTCCTTAAAGCTGTAAATATTTTCTGAGCTTTGTTTTGAAAAAAGTTAAAATTTGCTCGACAAACTTTTTTACAACTTCCTGCTATTTGCAAAGGCTTTTTAATATGAAATGACATGAATTTAAAATATTTAGCCTTTTTTGCAAGTGTTTTGATTAAATATGTTCAAAACCTTTGAATTTCACATAAAAATATCAACTTTAACTATTCTTTTATACAATTTATTCTTTAAAATATGGATAAACATTGCAAAAATGTGATATTGTTGCAAAATTTTATAATTCAAAAATAAATAAAACATGAATAGTTTTTTTTTCCTTTGCAAGTATTTTTACGCTGGGAATATCCTTATGTAGGTAATATACTGTTTTCAAATTTATATCTCAATTATTTATACATTTTTGTATGCTTAAAGTTTGTCGACACAAACTTTTTACAAATTTACAAAAATTCTTAGTTTAAAAACTAAAATAAAAATAATTTATGAATTTAGGTTAATTTCCATGTTCTATTCCTTTCATACATTTAAAGAAAACTTTTACATGAAGTTTCAAAGCATTTAGAACAGAAATATTTTTATTGTGATGTTTTGAATGAATACAAAATGCATAAAAAATCAAATAAGAAATAATTAAAACCAACTTTTAAATATAAATAAAAACAAATGTACATACATAAAAATGTTATTGAGCTTTAAATTCTCCTTTATTAATATAAACACTTATTTATTTTTTTTGTTTTTTTTAAATAACTTCCAATTTAAAAGTACCATTTATCAATTTTCTTCGACAATATTCAAATCACTCAAATTTATAACTCAAATTCTTTGTTTTTCAAATAACAAAAGTTTTTAAAATAAAATGTCCTTGATTTTCAACTTGCAACTATTATAATACAATTTATAAAATTTTAATGTTATCATTATATCAAATAATTGCAGAGTTTACTTCATTTTCCCACTTTTCAAAAAATCCTTGAAAATTCATCATCTTTCTTTAAAATTATATTGTCTATATTATATTATCTTGTAGATCACATTTCATTTTTAGAATTCTTAATCAAATACAACACATGTTGACAAACTTTAAGCATAGAAAATTTCAATGTTTTGATTCACAACTTTTCATTCAATATATTTTATTCCAATTCAAATTCAAACTTAGAAAATAAAAAAAATATTGATAATCAAATCAGGTAATACTTACATGCATTTGATTTATTTCTCATAGAAATAATATAAATTTCATACAATATAATTTTCACAAAATTTAAAGTAGTACATAAAACAATAATATTCAGAACATGAGAATTTTACGGTTATGTAGCATAGGCATCGAGACACAGTGCCATCCTTCTTTATTGTGGTATATCTTTCGTCTGTGGTGGAAAACAAACTTTTTACTCCAACGATGAAATTAGTGCAAATAAGAATTCTACAATTAATTATCGAAATAGCAATAAAATAGTCATTATATTGTTCGAAAATGAAGCTACGAATTCCTCTAATTGCAGTATTGCAACCCTAAAGAAATTGGCGAAAATTCAGGGTTGCAAGATTGGCGCCTGCCTCAATGGTAGATTTTAAACGATTTTGCAATTAAATACGAAAAAAATCTGAATAAAAACTATCCTAGCTCTCAAGTTGGAACAAAACACACATTTAAAAAAAAGTTAAAATCTGATGGTTAGTTTCCGGAGTTCATCGCGAACAAACATCGTGACATCGGGAATTTCAGCCATCTTTATTTTTCTTAGAACAATAATAAAGTTGCCAATTTTGCTTAACTAAACATTAACACTACATTGTTGCCACTACATTGGTTTGACAAAGAAATTTTAAAAAATATTTAGGGGTGGGGACACCCTTATCACTTAGGGGTTTAAAAATAGATTACGACCGATTCGCAGACCTACCAAATATGCACAAAAGTTTCATAAGAATCGGTCAAGAAGCCGTTTCGAGGAGTTTGGCAACAAACACTGTGACACGAGAATTTTATATATTAGATATATATATATATTATAATTTTTAACTTCATTTTATATTATTTACATAATGTTTTGCTTAGTAGCTTGATTAAATAGCTGAAATAAATTTTTTTTTTTATTTACTGATCACTGAAAAAGAAATATTTAAAAAATAATGAAAAAAAAATTTTTTAATGTATTGTAAATTTCTAACATTTTTCTTAGGGAAGAACTATATTAGATCGAAAACATTTTAGTTTTAATGAAATGTATTACCATGGAAAATGTGCTGAAATAAAATATTTTTATGTGTGATATAATTTGTTCATTTGGGGAGGGGGGAGATGATGCAGTTGATTATTTTCAAAATATTACAATACTAAAAAAAAAAAAAAACTTCTTATGATGTACCACATTAAAATTTCTTTATACATATAAATTTCCATTAGAAACTATATCGGCTGGCATAATTGAATTACAATACATTGATGAAATGTTTGTTCAAATCAAATTTATTCTTTAATTTGCCTCAGAATCTCAAATTAAGCTGAATTCAGGTTTAAAACTATTTTGTTATGTTATCTATTTTATGTGTTTATTATTATAAGTTGAAACACTTTCTTCTAAAACATTTTAGCATAATTTTCAGTGACAAGTTGAGATGCAATATTTTTTATATTTTTCTGTTTTGTGTCAAATGGTCTTAACATTTTTCTGTACATGTTGATATATACATAAATGCACGATTTCATTGTATCAATTAAATAGCACTAATTTTGATAAAGTATGATTTTGTCTTACTGATTGCCAATATATAGCCTAAGTATAAATTTATCAATGATAACTTTTATTTGGTTGAATTTATTAATGAAAAATATGCAAAAAGTCACCTAGTTAATAAAGTTAATCACCTAGTTAATAATATATTTTTATAGTGTAAAAAGCTCAGTAGATTGAGCAGATTAGCTCTTAGATTGATTAGATTTTTGCATTATAAAAAATATATTTAAATATTAGGATATCCCAAAATTCACCAAAATTTTAAAGAATTTTGGGGCACCCTATATAATAAATTTTTAATATAAATGCATCATTTATACTGGTAGTAAAATCATATAATTTATCATAATTTAATGGAATTTTATTTTATTTAATATTATCACTATTTTGCATATTTTACTATCCATTTATTTCTAAATTGCTCAGAAATAATTATTTGTAATGTTTTATCCTCTTGTTTTTGCTTGGTTTTCTCAATTACAATCATAAAATATTTTTGTTTTTAGATAACTTATGCAACATATACAACCCTTGCTGTTATTGGACTTTACATGTACTTGAAACCTAAGAAGAAGCCACAAGCATGAAGAAAAGATAGAAATTACCTCCATGTACTAGAATCAAATTAATTGGAAGGAGATTCAGTAATTTTTATGTTATCTGAAATGTAATTTGTTCCATCAATTTATTATATATAATTACCAGTTTTTGTAATACTTTTGTTCTTATCACAGAGTGTTAAAAATTTTAGTGCATTTCAATTGATTTAAGCAGTAAATCAATTGGATCATTGTAATAGCAGTATTGGACATTAGCACCAATCTTAATTCATAGAAAAAGTTTGAAATTATTATTCACTTTTGTTTAAAAATATTTATTATAAATTATTAACTAATATTTCAAAATGAAACAAATGATGATTTATGCATTTCACTGAAATAGAATATCAACCTTGTGTCTATGACTACATTGTAATAAATATGTTCATTTTTCATAATTGTATTGATTGGTTTAAAATAAATTTGAATCATGGACTGTAAATGTGTTTAATTTATATTGTATTCAATATTTTACGAGTTTTGTTAATGAAAATTTCTATATAAAAAGAAGGAGGTGGCAAGCAATTATCTAAATTCATGTATTACACATTGAAACCATCCAATTTTCCTAATAAATTGTCACTGTTTTACGTTGCTATGAAAGGTTATAATTGAAATTTTTTAAATATATTTAAACTATATTAAACCAAACCTTTTATGATAAAGTATGATAGTGATGATTTTATTATAGTGTGAGGCTGTAATTTTAAGAATAATTAGAATTCTTATCATTTTACTCTAAATATACCTGAATAGTTGTAACATTTAACTTACTAGAATTATATGATGCATTAAATTATAACATCAAACTGTACCTAGTCAATTCTTATTCATAAATAACAAATGTGAACTATGAAATGGAGAAGGGTGTTTTGTTAATATAAAGTTGTGTAGTCTGTCATGTAGAACATTTTACATCCCCCCCTGCATTGTGTACCTTATATAATGCTGAATCTGTCATACTGCCTCAATTTAAATGGAAAGTTATGAAAAAATCAAAACACGAAAAAAAAAAAAAAAGATTAATTAAATTCTAATAGCAATACTGGATGCCATGCAGTTTGTCTGAGCGAAAATGTTGGCAGTAAGACATTAATTATACAAACTGCTAGTTATGTGTGTGGTAAATAATTTAACACCAAGAATTGAGCAATTGTAATGTTTATTTGAGAAGCTTTTGTACAGAGAGCAGAAGGCTGGCAGGAAGAAGTTGAAGGCACCTTCACATTGTCCTCATTCCACCACCATTCTTCCCATTTACAATGGATGCAGCTCAATTTACAAACAAAGAAGTTTTACAAACAAGTACTGTTTTTCCTCTTCAATCTATATACTCATTTGCATTGAATTAAGTTCTAATGCGAGATTTAACAGTTACCAAATATTGAAGATAAGGAAACAAAGAAATTTTTTTTAAGACTTCATTTCACTTAAAATTTTCATATGAAGCAAATGGCACTACCACTTATAGTCTATTTTGGTTATGAATTTTTACATATACACACATGTATTTATAAAAATTGTTTATTATAATTTACATGACTTTCGAATTTAATTTCTAAATGATGGCACATTAAGCATTAATTAAGCTTTGCATTAATTAAGCATTGTACTTGCGATGTTTAAAAAACTAGGTATACAAATCGATTAGTTGTAATAGTAATTTGATATGATTAAAAAAAATTTCTCAAATGATATATCTGATAATGCTCATTTTGAATATCTTGAAATTTTTATTGAATGCATAATTCATTATGATAACTGGCATGTTTTGGTTCATGAGAATGACAATAAATTAAGACATTTATTGTTTTAATTTTTATAGGGATTTGGAGGTTGTAGCATCAAGCTGTAATCTTAATAAAATATCAGTTTAATTAAGCTTTTTTCAATTTTAATACATATCCAACATTTGTTCACGATCTTCACAATTATTTTGTAAAAACAGTGGTTCTGATCTGTAAAATTGGCAAACTAAAGACAAGATTAACTCAACCATGTATAAGAATTTGAGTTTGAATGCAATTTAAAAGACATTTTTTTTGGAAGGGAGAGGATAATACATCTCCAATAAAAGGAATACCTCTAATTTTTGCATTCTCCAAAACTGGTAGAAACTTGGCAGATGTCTAAATGCATCGAATTCCATTTTATTTATGAAAATCAACCAAGGGTGTTAGTTGAGCTGTATTTTTTAGCAGAATCTGGCAACACCCTCCTCCTTCCAACCATCAGGAAAATTCACGAGCAGAGAAAAATATTCTGAAGATAAATGCAGCTGCAATTATACACTATTCTTTTCTTTCAATTTACATGAGCTCAACATTGAATATTATTTACAAAGCTTTAATTACAATCATTTCATGTTACACAATAGCTTACAGAATATTCACAAGTTTATCTATTTTTTGAAAGAAATATGTGATTTAATTATATTTTAGTAAACTCGTTGGCACATTTAATGTTATTCATTGCTGTGCTTATTAGCTTACATGAAATTTTAATAATTTTTCAATTAACATTTACATTGTCCATAATTTGAAAATTATAAGTTAAAAGAAACTTCAGAATTTCTTGGTGGGCATTATAGGTCACTGCATAAAATTCATAAATTTTATTTGTGGCAGTTTCTGTAAGAATTAATTCCAAAACATTTCCTTCTCCTGGATATTCATTGTGATTAAATATATAAATATATCCAAAAAGTAAAGTGCCGATTTTTTTTTCCCCCAAATAAAGCAAGATACTTGGGCATGTTATATGTCAAGTCATTAAAAGGCATGAGATGATGCCACAGATAAGAATTGGATTATAATGAATATATATCTCTTAGATTTATATTAAATGTATACTTGCCAAAACTTTATATTTACAAAAGATGAATAGAACTAGAATTTGTTAATTTTAGAGAGAAAACTCTGAGTATCTGTCGATGAGATAAAGTGAGGTGAATTTTTTTCAAAGTTTTTTCTTGATGTAGTTGACATAACTTCTAAAGTGTGGAAAATTAAAATTACTCATTATATCAGATTGTTTTATTATCTTTACCTAGAATTATGGTTGCACATTATATGCCACCACAAATTATAAGCAGAAAATTATTATAAATGTTTTCTTTTTACATATAGTATAAGATGGCTATTTGCGATATTGTAACACCAAGCCTTATCTTGTTTAGGATGGTACTGTCCAATGAAGAATGACTCATTTTGATCATTTCTCCTCTTTTTCATAATTTATAATTGTTATATATCATTTCTCTTAGAAAATACATTAACAATTTTTTATTTTCCTTTCTGGTAACTTAAATATCCTTAGTATTTAATGAAGTTCATTTTTGACAGATTACTAGAGGGTTAGCAAAATGATATAAATCTTAACACTCGCGAATCATTGAAAATAGATATTTCTATAATAAACACTTGAATTTGCTGTTGTAAGCACACTCTTATTTCACCACCTTCACTTGTAAGTATTACAATTAACACCATTGACAATTTGCAATTTTTACATTCTTCATTGCACTCCAAATCTTCTACGCACTACCACCATTTTAAAAATTGACATATCCATTCTTACATTTGAAAACAATCTAAGAGTATAGGCTTGAAAATCTATTGTGTATTCATTACGATGATTATGTTAAATTTTTTAAATTTGAAATTATTCACAAATTTTAATATTACCATGCACTTTGAATAAGGAAATGATTGTTGTTGTTGTTATTTTTTGCCTAATGGAATAGTTTCTTTATCACTAAACCTTAATTGATTTAGACTAAGCATAATTTCCTTTAAAGCTTCACAATGTAATATCTGATGCGATAACAGTACTTTGACAAGGATTTTATTTTTGGCTATTGTAATAGTTTCTTTGCCACTATATCTCCCCTAAGATGACCTGATTGCAATTCTTAAGCTACATGCATACTTTTCTTAGAGCTTTACAATATTTCTTCCAAAATATGGAAGACCAGAGGGTGTCCAACCTTCTGTCCAATTGTGAAAACTAAGACTAAAAAAGTTCGATTTAACCGATTTTATCAATTGAAGAGTTTAGTAAATAAATTTTCTCGATGTTCTCAGATCTGCAATCAAGCAATAAGACTACATGTTTACTATCCACATGGCGATGTTTGACATTGCTTTCGAGTTTTTCCTCTATCTCGAAAAAAGATTACAGGACTCCATCAGTGATCAAACCATTGCAGATCTGAGTTGCTTTGTTTGGATTTCAATTTGAATTGTTTCCATTAATTAAAATTTTATTTTTCTAAACAGCCACTTTCGTGCTAAGTTGTGCTAAAGCGACATCTAAATGCTGGCTACCGATACATTTTTGATTATAAATTTATTTATTTTATTTAACATTATCTTTATTTAATTGAAACCTTTGGCCTAGCTCAAATTCTCGGGTGAATCTTGTATGTTACTATGCTGTTTTTCTGTTTTGTCTTTTTGCATCGGGTAACGGGCCCTTAATGTTTTTCTTAATGTTCATTCTTAAATACTTTTATTCAATTAGTGAATATGTTTTCTTGTTTTTAAATTTATTTTGATCTTTTTCAATTTTAAGCAATTTCATTTTTAACTTTTCGGAATTATTATATGGATATTTTTTGGGTCCTTCACCACATAGAAACTTTGTAATTGGTACGTCCGTTGCACCATGACAAAATAAGAAGTAGCATTAAAGATTATTATACTACTAAATATTTAGTAGCATTATAATCTTTTATCCCTGTTAGTGTAGAGTTTTTTTCTTAAAACATTGACCAGGTCAAAAAGTGTTAATCACTGAAAATAGAAATACCTTAGTAAATCAAAACAGATGATTTAAAGTGGTATTTTAATAAAATAGATGCTTTTTAAGTTTCTATATCTAAATATTTGTCATTGGAATTTGCGATTTCGTGTGATTCGTATTCGCGATTTCAAAGGAAATTTGCGATTTCGTATTGGAACACATTCACAATGGGACCACGAGGCTGGACATCCCTGGTTTACAAGAAACCGATCCCTGAAGAAAGCTAAATCCTATCAAAAAGTAAGAAAGACGCTAATAGCACCACATTCATAGTTCCGGTATCGTTAAAAAGTGACGCCACATTGACAGAGAAAAGGGATCTCCACTACTTATGTACAGAAATGACCTTCATTTACAAAATAAAAAAAGTCTCCAGAGGACACGAGAGGGAACTTATCCGTCGTTGGCACAAGAAAGTTTTCATTCGTGAACGAGCAGAACATCTAAAGGAAAATACTTGCTAGAGATGGCAGAAATTGGTTTTCTTTTTGCATAAAGACAAAACCATAATTGTGACAGCAAGGCGATTCAGAAAAATGATAACATTTAGTCGATAACATTAACATTTCTAGTTGTTTCTCGCCACTGTTCTTGTAGACCTGCATCGTACCACTTTTCAGTTTTTCTGGTACAAAGGCTAAGTTAATTTTTGTAACATAAAATTTTGTTTCATAAAAATCATTTAATTGAATCATAAACTACGACAGCAGCTAATTGTGATCGATATGAAAATCGTATCAGAGGGATTGGTCAAAACTTCATAAATTTGTCCAATTAAATGCCTGGCTGAATTTCAGTGACAAAGAAATCCCTGTGATAATTTGTCACAATGACCATAAATCACAGTGGTATGATCTAGTATCCTCTAATTCTGTATTCATTATTTCAACAAAAAATTGGCATGTCGTAACTTACTTTACTCTGCAGAGCTTTTGAAGAAATATTTTTCAAGGCGAATTGTTTTGTGTCGAACTTTTTCTAAAGAAGAAGAAAAAAATATATATATATATTTATTACAGCATAAACAGGACTTCTCTTTCATGATGTGCGTTGAATCTACTTGTCTTCATGAAGATGGAACACATGTTATCTCTTCACATCGGTAATTTAAAGATTAATTTTTTGTAAGTATTGAATTATGAAAATTCAAAGCTTCTAGAATTCTAGCTTCGCTGCAGATAATAATTGAATTCTTGAAAATAATTTAAGAAAGACATTGTGTCCATTCTGGTTTGAATGTTCTTGGAATGGATGGTTATTTAAAAATGACCAATAAATTTCTGAAAGCACGTAAAAAGCCTTTTGCCAATAAATTTGTAAGTTGCTATAACACAAATATAATCCAATATTTTTTTCTGCAATGATTTTTTTTTTTGGACGAATTTTGAAGACAATCTTAGGTAAACCGTGATTCGCCGTTATTCATAAATTTTGTTGAAGTCAATATTTGTGTAAGGGATTTTCAACAACACAATTTGAAAAGAATAGATTTTCAATGCAACTTGATTACTGAACTACATTACTGAAAATAAAATTTTTCTATGTAACTGAAGAGTTTTGAAAATTTTGTAAGACACAACTTTTTTTTTGCTGTTGAAGAAAGCGGACAGTTGAACAAAATATTGTAGCGATCATAACAGCAAAAACTGAAAAAGGTAATCTTCGATAAAATGAGTTCTCGAATACCATTGAACACAATCAGAGACTACTTCGATAATCTTATTTAGAGGAGCGTTGCAAGTCCTCGACGGATGGGTTCCCTCGTTCAGCCCCCGTGGATTCAGCCCACTTTCTGCATGCCCCTGAACAGCTCCATGGGCAGGGGGAAGACGATGGTGGAGTTCTTCTCCGCGGCGATGGAGTTCAGCGTCTGCAGGTACCTGAGCTGCAGCGCGGAGGGCGAGTCTGCGATGACCTCGGCGGCTTCTTTGAGGGCCCGAGATGCTCTCTGCTCGCCTTCGGCAGCGATCACCTGTTGGGGAAGACACTCTTGTAACACAAATCGAAATATTCTAAAACAAAGGTTTGAAATCGGAATGGGAAGTAGGGATGAGGAGTTAGCTAAGAAATTTCCGATTCCTATATCGAATTTTGTTACCGACACCTAACTCCCAATTCTTGATACTGTTCTTTAATTTTATGTACTATGATTTTTGTTAATGGATTTAGAAGAATTCGTGTAAAGTAATCCATGACTTTTATTTTATAATCCATTTATCGATTTTTTTAATTTCCAATGGCGGATACATAAGACACAACTGGAACCATGCAGAATAGAACAAAACAATATAAAATAGCAAATGACAACAGAAGAAAAGTCTATGGACCCATTCGGCTTCTAGCCTCCCAATATCGTTCCCACAAAGATGAGGCAGAGAACACAGGACAGCCTTGAAAGTGAGCACAGTCCGTAAGTCTCAGAAGGTTACAAAGCCTACAGCAAGGATCTTCAAGTACATTTATGCGGTATAAATGCCTAGCAAGTTAATCGTAACAACTAGCAGCAAAGACAGTGACTGCTTTAGTAGCAAACTACGTCAGGGGCGAAAGACTTTTCTCAGCACTGAGGCTAATCAAACGCTCTTTTGGATCCCCAATGAAAAAAAAATCTTTTAGGAGTTATTCTATTTTTAAGGACATATAAGATTGAATGTATTAAAAATAAGGCATCTTTTGTACTTAAAATTTGCAATTTCTTTTATTTGTCTTAAGCTAGTATATAAACAATTGATACTTGCTAATTTGGCACGCTTATTTTATAGCATATATGTATTTTTTGTTAGCAAATTTAGCGTGCAAGGATATCTTTTTAAGTGAGTGAAAATACCACAAATGTTCTTTTGAGGTTATGTAAATTAAAATTTTAACTATCAAAATTTAAATTATTTTTATTCGTAATTAGAATTCTGCGATTTCACAAGAAATTACATAACAAATAATTATTAGTTTAATAAAGCTGTATTCCTTGAATTACTTTGTTGCGCTTTTTAAAAACTTTTTCGTTTCTCTGCCACCGATATCAAATTTTGCATGTAAAAAAATATGTTAAATTGAATAGACGGTGGCTCTCAAGAGTTTAATCAGGCAATGATTTTGTAATAATAATAACAATAATAAAACAAGGACCAAGAGAGTGGAAGGGAACTGACCTTCGCCCTGGCTTCTCGTGCGGCCTCTGCTTCTGCGGCCATCGCCCTCTGCAGCTGCACTGGCAGACGGACGTCTTTGCTGCAATCACAAGGGGTCAAAGGTCAGGTCACCGATTTAAACCAGACACACTTGTACCATTATCAGATGCGTGCAGATGTAACCATTATCTTCTCTTACTCCATGATTTCAGAAACATACTTTAAAAATATATAAATCTCTTATCTTGAGCACACACACACACACACACACACACACACACACACACACACACACACACACACACACATATATATATATATATATATATATGTATACTTACACAGACACACACACACACATATATATATATATGCATACATATATATACTTACACAGGCGCACACACACACATACATATGAATATATATATATATATATATATATATTCACACATATACATATATATATATATATGCATGCTAACAGAAGCCAGCATATGTTTCCCTGCCAAAAAAAAAAAAAAAAAAAAAAAAAAAAATGCATTGAAGAAAAGTACATATCGCGAATATATTCTCCATGTCCCAATATAGTTGTAAACTAATTTCCATGGATATCGTTTGAACGGTGTATAAGAAGAAATGCTGCAGCACCCTCTGGTGGTAAGTAATAATAAAGTGTATAG
The DNA here is from genome assembly GCA_021605095.1 of Caerostris extrusa. NCBI lineage: Eukaryota > Metazoa > Arthropoda > Arachnida > Araneae > Araneidae > Caerostris > Caerostris extrusa. Next base: position 288,508 of record BPLR01005973.1, read on the forward strand.
CGCGAACCTATTTTCATACTCGAATACATATTATTACCAATTTTCATAGCAATTGGTTGAACGGTATGGAAGTTGATAGACTGCAGCACCATCTAGTGGGGACTTACAACAAAGGGATGGCATAAGAACATTCACCATATTTTGTCAAACACACACACAAAATTTCATCAAAATGGGTCCAGCCGTTTAGGAGGAGTTCAGTGATAAGCACATATACAGAAAAATTATAGATATAAAGATGTTAAGGTAAATGTGATTAATCCAATGATTATGTATAACTTCCGGTTATTATATATAATCACCACTAAGTTTAGTAAATAGGATGAATTCTTGAATATTGGTTAAATTAAGCGGCAAGTTTATATAATTCTCAACTCGGGAATGTCATAAATATCTTGATCGATTGAGTCAGTATAATACAGGGAAAATTTTTGAGTAGTTACTAGTCAGAAGGATAGTTTGTCGTTGGACACTATGATACAAGAGGCTTCGAATTCAAGCAATTCAGTTGCAGATAAATGTTGGATGTGTGCAGAGCCACAAACTCCTTATTTGAGTGTCAACAGTGGTTTGCTTCATGTCAAAGGTCTGTCAAACAAGACCGCGACAAGACAAGACAAGAATCCTTCATGGCGTTTCAATTTTCACAAAAATATGTAATTCAATGCAATATGTTATATTTATAATAAGAATTACATATTATATTAATTATCTAATATCTGTTATATTTTAATAGAAAATGGCTGGATTTATATTTAATGCTATTCAAATAATTTTGTACATTTTTTTTCAAAATTGATAGTCTTTCTCCTGTAATTGGTTTAGAGTTTTTTGAAAGGTAATCGATAAAATTCTCTACATTATTCACATCAACTTTCTCTCTCTCGCTCTCATATATATATACAAGAAAACAAACACAGTTATAGTCAAATAATCAAGTACAATAGAAGATTGTACATGTCATGCAACACCCGTGACACATGCCAACTCTAATCCATCTTGAAATCGATTATGAAACTCTCAAGTTACTGCCCACACCATATCAGCAAAGGTACCAAAAACCAAAAAAGGTATCAGGTACCAAAAAATTCTAAATCAATATAAACCTTTTAAAAACATTTTTTTAAAAAAATTTTAAAGTCAGACTTACATTTCGACTCGTTCCACTTTTACACCCCAAGGATCTGTAGCCTCGTCCAAACTTGACTAGAAAACAAAATAACACATTTCATGTAAACAACATCGTAATGTTCTCCTGAATTTAACCAACAAATTAACTTTTTATATTTAGTAGCAGATTATAAATAAAACTGAATTTGAATTTTGTAAATAATAATCATACTAATAATACTAAAGTATAGAATGTAATGTATATCATAAGATCTAATTAGTACTTTATAATAAATTAATTAAGCATGAAGGAAAAAAATAACCTACCATCATCAATAAAGATAAAAAGATAGAAAAGTTTTAATGCAGTTTATAAAAACAATTTATAACTATAAAATTAAAATTTTTCGCATGGTATTGCATTTTCCATCCTGAGTGGTACACCCACTCATCTATGAAACCGATACATGATAATATAGAAATAAAAAGATTATTGTAACAATTCTTTGAAAAAAAGTTCTCTTATGGAAAGAAAACAAGATGTCTTCCAAAGACTTTCAAGCAGCGAGCATATCATATGTTACTTTGTGGTTGCTAAGTTGGGTCTTCATTAATCGGAAGCCAGGAAATAAGATGGAAAATCTTTCATGTACTACAAATAGTGCTACTTTTACATAAATTTCCAAATTATTTATTATCCTCAGGAAATTATAAAGTTGAGGATTGGTACCATCCCAAGGGCCATACTACGAGATTTAAACTTTGCTTTAAAATCTTCTCAAAAATTATTCTAACGTGGGACTGAATCTGAATGTGATTAAATGCTTGCAATATAGCCCAACATATTTATGCTTACACCATATTGAACACAAACCTATTTAAAAGCAATATCTTTAAGTAGTGCCAGCTATAGATTTAGTTAAGATCAACAATTTTAAACCCTTTCCATCAATCTAGTCTTATAAATAATGCAGAGCCTGACAGATCAGTGGTATCGGGAAAATGACGGTCTTAAAGTGAATAATGAATTATAATAATAATAATGTTTCCTGTTATCAGACAAGATAAATGTAAACGAAAATTATAACCAGTATCTATACGACATAGTCTCGTTTTTTCACTTTTAGAGAACAAAAACGAACTGTTTAGCGTAAAAAAAAAAAAAAAAATGAGGCTGTGTAGAGTTGGCATTTTGATTTGTTAATGCTTTGAATCAGATCTGAAGGGTAACTGACAGAAACACAAAAACTATTGCTCAAATTCAAATAAAGGCAATAATGCAATAAAGATAGCAAGCAGTAAAATTAAATTAGCGTCAGCTATATTACATATATATTCCCCTATTTGTCAACAATAATGGCAACCATGGATCCCCCCATACAAACCATACAATTCATTCTTTCATCTTGCAATCTTTATATTATTAGTTATTAATCGATTTATTGGATCACGTAATTTAAAAAAAATTTTTATTTCATACATTGATAATTAAATTGTTTTTATTTCTCTCATAATCATCTCCATCGTCCATTTTGCCAATACCTTAATTGCCTGCACATCAAACTGCCTTCAAACTTTGGTGTCGTTCAGTATTATTACATGGGAAGTCATTAAATTGGCATATGTTGATGATTCACCTTTATCCGACAGTATACTGATTCTTTCTTTCCCACATTCTAAACATGTAAAGTTATGAGAAGAATATCTGATGAATGCGAATGATGATGCCATCGTAAAAGATTATCTGATGCCAAACAGGCTGATGTAATGCCATCTTCATAATGTTTCCGTAGCAAGATCAAAGGATTGAATTAAGCGTGACTGTGGATAAAGATTGAATGCCAAAACCGTGGAAATCCCACAAAAAGTTTGCAATCAATTAAATGTTCAGAAATTTCACATTAGAGAAATGAATCCATTCTCCAACGAATTCTGCAACTTGCAATGCCATGTCGTCTTAATTCCACATCCTCCGTCAATGAGTGCATACCAAAGTTTTGTGTTTTCTGTTGTAAACTATTTTCACGGCCGACACAAAAAGTAAAGAGGCCAAAAGTTAAAGCAGTTTGAATATTTGTCCTCAGCAATTGAACTTTGATTAAATTTCTATAAGAATTTTGATTGCAAATTAGAATTGTTCTTCAAAGCAATGCCAATTTATGAAAAAGCATATTAATGCGAACAAAAAAACATAATCGAAAGACTGTGAAGAATCATAAAACTATAATTTGCTAAAATAATAATGATATTCTACAATTGGAAATTTTCAAAACTTTTAATATGGAAGAAGATATTTTAATTGTTAAAAGAACTAGGAATTAAATTTTCAAAAATGAAAATCTTTTAACAAACAGTCAATAAATGAAGAAATAAAGCAAAATGAGACCTGCATGACGTGGCTGATGGATTCACGCCCGAGAGTATCTCCGAGAGGTTCTTTGTGCCTAGGACGTTGCGCAGCGTGGTGGCGGCCAGCAGGCGTGTCGAGTGGCCATAGTCCTCCACGTTGGACACGGCAATGGTGGCGTTGCTGATGCGGTAGTACACCACCGCGTCCACAGCCACCGTCACGCTGTCCTTGGACAGGATCTGAAATTAAAGAATATCTTTAGAAACACTAAAAACATAGGAAGAAAAACATTAAAGAAGTTCAAATCAATTAATGTAAAGTTTTTCTATGTCCTATGTCATGGATTCCGATATGATGTTTTACAAATTAAATTTATTTTATTCCAATTCAGAGCAACGACTTTAAGAGTTTTGTTAATTTTTCTTATGTAGTTTCCTTTCTTTTTCTTTCCCCAGTACAATGATCGTTTGTTTTGGGTGTGATTGCTGTTGAAACTTAATTCAATTTTTCAAGGATATATAACTAGAAAAACAGCATAGATAGACATCATTTACGCAGCAGTACAGAAGAGATGACTTCAACAGCAATGCTGGCTGATTCTTTCTTTTACTTCTACAGACGACAGTTCCCGAGGATAATGGAATGTCAAGGACACTGATGGACCAATAACAGCAATATTGGAAATCCTACCAAATCATAAGTAGAACGATACGATAGTACGATCTTTCGAGTTGGTGGTGGTCGCCCAAGAAAAACCAACGTCAATAGATGATTGATATAACATTCCGCGGGCAAAAAGAGATCGACGTGACAGAAGTTTACATCGGTCAATAATCGAATTTTTACTGTGACCAGAAGCCATTACTGCGACCAGATGGCCTATTCGCTTATTGTTTTGAATGCTGTATTACAAGGATCACTACGCATTGACAGTACCATTTTGAACTGATATAAAGATCACAAAGACCATCTCATCAATACAGTCCCGTCCTCTTTACAAATGGGAGTCGTTTCAGTGTTACAAGAGATTTGTAACACCAATTGATATAGATAGATAGTGGCACGGTTCTACTGTTTCTGTTTCGGAATTTCATGTTAAAAAAGCCATTGTTTAAGTTTTACATTCCAATGTAATTAAATCATGCTCAACTTATATTCTGGCATGTAGAAGAAAAAGTGTATTAGAAAGTAAAAAAATCTTCTGACTAGAATTTTTTAATTCTGCTATATGAAGTCATTACTGTACAATCACAATATTATAACATTATTTCTATTGTACTAATTTCATTGTATGTAACAATTTCCAAACTTATTTTAACATAGAATATTTTTTAAAAACAGTTTCAGGTGTTTGAAAATGTTACACAAGGAAAACGCTATGAAACTTTTATTTTCGTCAAGTGACAGCTGGTTGAAGCGTAATGTATTTAAAAAAAAAAAAAAAGATTTACATAAAAATTTTATAATTTTTAAATGCGTTTTAAAGGCATTTTCAATGTTATGCAGTTCATCTTGTCGGTGTGGTCGGGGGAAAGAAAACCTGACGCACTGAAAAATAAATGGAAAACTTAAAATAATGATTTTCGTTTGTTTCGAAAAATTGTGCTTAAACGAAAAAATGTGAGTTGGCCGGGTAACTAAACGAAAATTTTTTTAAGCTTCATTAGTTTAAAAAATCAAACTCTTTTTTTCACGAATTATCTCAATAACAATAAACAGGGGCAACGGGCAACTGGCGTACCGGTTACGGAGTTCCAAGGTGGTTTTAAGAACCACAAAACCTCCACATCTTAAATTAGTTAAAATATTTGCATTCAATTTTATTTATTACTACTCATTAATTTAATTAATGAGTAGTAATAAATAAAATAAAATAATTAAAATTTAGGAAAAACATCTCTCTTGCTTGAGAACAATTAAAGCAAGAGATCGAAAAAGCTAAGCTATCGGTACAATTAGGGAGTCCGTTGTCGATGCAAAAGATTAAAATTAGCAATATTTTAATCTTTATTCTTTTGTTTCAGTTTTCCTTTTTCTTTCAATAAACAGTTACTAAAGTTTGAATGTTAAATTGCTGAATTACAAATGACTGTATCAAATTTATTTGTTTTGATTTTAATAATTGGGATTTACTTTTTAATTACTTTTTAACATAAAATATGTTTTACAGATGGGCTCTCAACTGGTTAAAAATCGTCATCTGATCGTCAATGTTTCTAGTAAGCACATGGTACTAAAGTTGTCCTTTATTCATTTTATTTTTCTGTCAATTCATTTTGTACCATCATTGTAAGCTTCATGAAAGCAAATGTGTTGAAGTCAATTATGTAATGTGTAAAAGAATATGTTCCCTGTAATTTGTTATTGTCGCTGTATCAATTTTCAGTTCAAAAGTACAAAGACACAAACCTCAGGTTCGAATCATGGTGGTGGCATGGATGTTTGCTAGTGATTCGGAATCGGTGATTTGGTTAAACTATAGGTCCAGGTCTAATTAGACCAAAGTGTGCACAAAAGGATCGTAGAGGGCAAACCAAATCAAACCCTTCAAGACGTGGAACATATTCAATGCCGAATTTTGACGGATGCACCCATTACACAATAGGTGTTATTTTTCACCTGGTCTGCACATCTTCATTATAGTTTTGAATTCTACGTTCCCCTCTAAAGGAGTTCTAGCTTCAGGGAAAAAAATTTAAATGACTGAAATTGAGTTTCACTACAATTAAAAAAATGGAAATTTGGTTTGGTTTGTCGCTCTACGGTCATTTTTGTGCACATTTTAGGTTAATAGGCCAGGACCTACAATTTAACGCAGATTATGAACCACTCACAAAAATCTATGCCTCCACCAGGTAAAAAAATGTGAAAAACAGATTAGTATTGCCTACATTACAAATCCATTAGCTTTTACATATGCGTAAAATCTTGAATCTTGGCATCTCATTTATGGATAGCCATCGAATTTGCACGTATTTGTGACAAGTGTGTTTACACCGTTTGTGCACTATGTCCTATATATCATTTGCTATACCGAAAATGTGATCCCAAAATAGACTGATTTGTATATAAAAAGTCATATCACTAAGTTTTTCTTTTTCTTGTAAAGCAGTTCCAAATTGTGGTAAAATTATATATAAAAATTCTCATGATAAGTGAAATAGCTGGGGTGGTATAGTCAAAAGCTTAAACTGTCCTAAATGTGAATGAGATCAAGTTCAAGCATTTGAAAGCAACAGCATTTACTCTTCCACGTGTTTGACCATAAGCTTATCTCAATTTAGAATGAACACCACGCAAAGGTGTTTATTGGTTAAGTGTTCATTCTAAATTATTCTAACTCTCCATTTCTTTTTCCATTTCGAACCAGTATTTCAATTATTGGATCTACGTCAAAGTTCATTTCGCTTGACAGCTGAAGAACTGAGATCTGAGAGTTTCTCCAGTGCACTTACTGTTTGTACTCGTGGTTTTTGTATGACATGAACAGTTAATTCATTGACAGGGTAAAGATAGAAGAAAAATGCATTACAGGTAATTCTTCTCTTGGCGTGTTTAACTACAGAAACATTCCCACTCAGGAAGGTTTAGCGTCGATGTGAGACTCTTATTTAAGTTCTTACAATAACCACCGAATCTCTACAATCTCTCTAATCTTACAATAATCACCGACTGAAACGTATGGTACCAGCATTACCACTGAGCCACAACTCGAGTTGGTTTGAGATCACTTAGAAAATACAACTATGACGAGGTTTCGCAAAATTGGGAGCAAGAACACCCTTGCATTTGATTTACTGTAGATGGGCTTCAAAATGTGCCATAAAAACCTTTAATTATAACATTTTGTCTATTTAAATTATTGTTTTCGTTATATGAAAATTATAAATGCTTGATAAAACTAACGGTATAACAAAACTGAAGTAAGTCTGTCACATGTATACGTTGTAACTAAACTGGACAATGTTAAACTAAAGCTGATTGTTAAAAATAATGTTTCATAGATCTCATTCATGTTCGGGGTCATATTAGAATATCAGTAAATGGAAAAGTTGATATTTTAGCTTAAAAAGTAATTAAAATGGAAATTAATGCAATGATAAGAATTCCTGTTGCACAACATAAAAAATAGTCTTTGCAATTCTAAGTAAATCTCATCAGCTAAAAAGTTTTGAATCAAGAGACTTTCCAACAGTTTTTCACAAGCAAGTTTAAACACAAGCATTTTTCTATCTTACTGCCTAACTTCACGTTGAAACTTTAAATTTTTTCTTTGCCTATTCATGCACTTGTTCTTCGTTATAAAAATTCCAGTAGTAGAGTTTAAGAAATAGTTTAAATTAGGATGCACATATTTTAAAGGCAGGAGCTGCATACACTTATTGTAACATTATCGTTAGCTACACAGGGAGAGTTATTGATATTTAGTATATACACAAGTTAAAAAGAAAATAAATTTCTATTTGAAATTTAATGAAATTCGGTAATAAAAAAAATTAATCAAATAGTTCTTCTCAAATTAAGCACACAAAGAAAAAAAGGCTCATTATTATTACTTGATCACATCTTAAAACTATATAATGCACGATAACAATGCTCTATGTTCAAAAATTCGTGATTATCAACTCAGTTGGCAGCAACAAGGAAATGGAAGACCCCAAGGGTTGGGTGGGGAGGTGGTTAAGTACACAAATATGTTTCCAGAATCTCCCAAACATGCTAAATTGTCTAAGTCTGGAGCACACATATGGAGGTGCTCTAGAAGTGCTGGTCAACACATATGCAGTCTTCCTCACCAAGGTAATTTTCTTCCACAAAACCGAGCTCTGTGCTGTTGAGAGTCATCGTACTTGCAGGATGAATAAATCAATAATTGAACCTAGTAAAGATGAACACTTGTATCAAGAATGTCATTTTTATGTTACAACTAATAGCATTGCCTCTTTGACTCTATATATATATCAGTAAAAGTAGTGAGAGGATACCTACCCACCATCTTACATTAGATGCACCAAATTGATCTTTTTCATGGATATGACAGGGGTAACAGAGGGTTCCCAGTTCCAGCTAGACCTGAAATCTTGAATGAATTTGCGAACAAAAATCTGAACTCATGTAGTAAATTATCATATAGTCCATCGACTTGCCTCACTTGACATGTGTGCATGCAAATTAATTAAACCTTTAATTTAGGTGGCATGATGTGAGGAGTGCACTCAATGCTGGATGTCTTGTATACAAATCATATTTGTGAAGTCTTCTCATGAACATTTAATAATGCATATCAGCCTGGTGCATAATATGTGGGATACTGTTCGGTTGTTACTACAAGATAAATCTGAAGCAAAGTTGATATAATAGTCTTTTCATCTTGCATGGTTCTAGCTGAGAATAGAGGGTCATTTGTTGCACTTGTAGCTCTAGGTCTTCTTCTCGTGTACCCAGGGAGTTGATTCTTGCCTTAGAAATGCATTCCATAGTCTGTGGAGTTTCCAAATGGCCTTACAATAAACTATTTTTGCCACAAAGAATGTTTCTTGATCACTGTCCAGTGGTATTAAATGAAAGCAGCCAAACTAATTTGCTTATATTCTTAAGAGCATTATTTTTTTTGTATAAATGCATAATTTGTATAAAATTTACTTACTTTTTGTTAAAAGAATTCAATTTTTCTTGATTTTTTTCTTTAATGTTTTGAATATCATGTTATTTAAATTCATAAAAGACGTTTTAGCATTTTAGAGCTTACAATAACTGAGAAAACATTGAATAAATTACATTTTTCTAATATTTAAATATTTACATTATTAATAAACATTCAAAAATTAGATAAGTTTTTATGTTTTTATTGTTCTTAAATGAAAAAGTCTTTCCAAACAAATTTTCTATAATATCACTTTTTATAGGAAATTAACACAAGATGAATTTTCGCATTTATTTAATTTTAACGCATATTATGTACCTTGTCTTTTTTCCAAAGTCAGATGCGCCAGAGATGAATATTTTGAATCTTCTACTAAAAACAAAACGAAAAAATATCACCACATATGCTCATTTTGATAAAAACTTTTAATCAATATTTTTTCATCCTAATAAAAAAAATACTATCTACTGTTTACTGATTTTACCACAAATCATTCTGAATAGACAGAACACACAGACATGCAAACAAGTGCAAAAGCGACAGTCAAGAAAAAAAAAAAAAGCAAAAGAAGGATGGAGAGGGAATTTAACACACTGGGAAGAGAGAACGTCTCATGAACATGCTCATATTACCCAGGCCATGTCCCTGATTTCCGTTTCAATCCTGCACATGTGAAGTGGAAAAAGAGAAAAAGAAAAGGTGACTCAGATCACAATAAAGAGTTCAGTTTCACAACAATAACGCGTGTTCCTCATACTTTATTGAATGGCCCGTCACGCGGTCATTATTTACTATTGTTCTAGACAATACTGAATATCAGCAATTCGTTCAAAAATTGAATCAATTTATCACTACTTTGGATATGAATCATTCATTATAAAAAAAAAAGACAATTGCCACTTCCAAAGTTCAAACCCGATCAGTACAAATGGTACGAATCTTTCATCAGTATAAACGATACGAATTTTTTCATCATTATGAACGATACGAATCATTCATTCAAACGATAGGAATCACTCATTAAAAAAAAAGTCTCGCACCAGTAATTTATTGAACAATAAACGCATGCCCCTCACTTGTTGAATGGCCCGTCACGAGGTGACTATTTACTATTAATTGTTCTAGACAATATTCGAATATCTATAATTCCTTGAAATAATCGATTCAACCTGATCAATTCGATACGGAATAATTTATTATAAAAAATCTACTGGTAACTTATTATACTAAATAGGATACTATCTAACCATTGTTCTAACAATGGATTGAATCCATACGATTCATTCTAATCATACAAAATCACCCCATCTCTACGAAAGATATCAAATTTCTTCACCAGTACAAACGATACAAATCTTTTTTAATATGAATGATACTTTAATCATTCAATTTTAAACAAAACGATATAACACCACACATTAAAGAAAGTTTCGCATCAGTAATTTATGGAACAAATAACGCAGCTGTCCTTATTGCGTTGAATGGCTCATCAAGCAGTCATTATTTACTATTGTTCTAGGCAGTACTCGAAAAACTCAATTCAACCAGTAACTTATTGCACTAACCCTCACACTTATTTGAATCAGAAGCTTGAAACAAATAGATGGTTTGAATCCATATGATTTATTCCAATCATACAAATCATCCCATTTATAATAAATAATATACCAATGTTTTCATCACTACAAACGATACGAACCTTTTTTCCATCATTATGAACGATACGAATCATTCACTCAAAATAAACATAGAAATCACTCCTTAAAGGAAGTCTCGCACCAGTAATTTATCGAACAATGGTAACACATGCCCTCACTTCCGCTGAATGGGCCCATTAGGCGGTCGTTATTGACTATATTGTTCTAGACGCTACCCGAATATC